>JAPKLW010001901.1:0-15197 GCA_026898455.1 Plectranthus barbatus | reverse complement strand
TAAACCTATGTTGGTTCTGCTGCTTATTTGGAAATGATGACTTGAATGTTCTGCTCCTTATTTGGAAATGATGACTTGAATCTGATCCTATGTTTGAATCTGATCCTATGTTGCTTATGCTGTTGTGTCTGTTCTAAACCTATGTTGGTTCATTGATGTTAAAAAAAGTTGTGGGATAAATGGGTTAAAACCTGAAATGATGTTCATTGTTCACTAATCCATGATAAACTACATTAGTGATGCATTTTAGGTCTGAAATGAGTTCATCTGAGCTGAAGTGGTTTCTTGAGATAGTCCTCACAGAGAGACTATGTTTTGCTGCAGCCTCTCCAATCCTCCCCCTCTCTGGTTTGCCATTCTTGCTGTGAAGAAGCAAGAACTGCACTATTTCAGTTGCTGCAGATTCTGAAACATCTCTTTCTTTTCCCATTTGTAATTTTTTGATGATTTGTGATGTTTGTAGCAAAAACAGGGATGATGGATCAATATTTATAATCTGTAGTTGTGGGAAATTTGAAATTTGGTTGTTGTTTTCAGATCAGTTTTTGAGGGAAATTTGAATTATTGGATGATGTAATGACTTCAGTTTTTGCCTCCTTTTCTAATTTTTTGAATTTTGATTTTTTATTCTTTTTTTTTTTTGATTAAGTGTTAATCAATTTTACTAATTGCACCATTAGAATCCCTTATTACTTTCGTCTTGGTATCTGTGCCGAACACAAACCAGACTAATGATCCGGGACGGAGGGAGTAATATTTTCGGAAAAATACTCTTATCTATTAAAATCTTTTGGGAAAAATACCCTAATCTATTAATATTATTTGAAAAAATACCCTAATGTATTATTGTTAGTTAAAAATACCTCAATTTTTAATTTTATTTATGAATTATAACAAAACGAGTTAACACTGACAACTCTGTTTGACTGTTAGAATATTATTTGCTATATATTCAAATGCATTTTCGTTTTGGAAGTATTTAAAACTCATGAAATCATAAGATGGTGCTCACCCTATATGTTCTAGTTATTTTGTTTTTGTTCCTTGGGTGGATATTGAGAATACAACACCATATTCATCTACATGAATCACAAATTATAGAAATAAATAAAATCATGATCCGTCGAGCAATTATCCAAATTTGTAGAGATTGCAATTTTAAATTTTTTATCCAAACGAAGACACATGCATTACGATACAATATCATGTGTCTTGAGAGAGAGAGAAAAATTCAAGCAATATTTATAAAAGTTTGAAAGACATTACATCAACCCAAAAAAAATATGAAGTTTAAGAATAAGAATTCAAACATGAAATTAAAGAATAAGAAATTCATACGTCAATGCCACTGTGTGTGCTTTAATGTACCAAAACAAGTTAATCTCTAAAAACATGATCCATACAAAACTACTAGCAAATAAATTTGAAATCTAGTACAAAGATTTAAAAGTCTGCCGTGGATTAAAAATTGATTCCATAAACTTCACCAATCCACTACAAGCTGCAAATAGAAAATAATAAATAGTTGAGTTAACTATAGAAAATAAAAAATCTCAATTCAACTATAAAATTGATTATAAAGCAATGTATGTGCTATATATTTTTTTACTATATAGTGGATCATAATAGTGGTGTACTGTCAATTACTTGAGAACTTTGACTTCCACCTTCATCTCGATGTCTATGGACAGTCGTGTGTCTAGCTCCAGTGATCTTATATAAATATTTCCATATTCGCCAGTCAAAACTCCAAAACCCTGTCTTGCCTACATGCATTTTAAATTTGCGTTATTCACTTACAATAAACAAACTTATGTTATTTATACCTGTATCATTTCTTTGCGCTCAATGTGGCTTGTTGTAGTCTTTTGTGTTGTGCTCGGTTGTTTTTTTGGGTCTACCCACTGGTCTCCTAATGGGTGGTTCTGTGTTTACTTCGTTAGCAGGTACTTTACATGTCCTCACATTATGCCCAAATGTCTTACATCGTGTGCATGCAACTCTGAAACCCTCTTTTGACAGCTTTAGTTTTCCCTGTCGTGGCTCTTCATCGGCGCCCCCCTTCGCCTAGCCTTCTTAGGCTTCCCCGATTGTTTTATAAAAGGTGGAGGAAAAAGAGGAGGTGCATCCACGATAGGCCAGTTTTCAGGACCCAATATTGGACTAAGAGAATGCCTATAAGCCGCCATACAATTTGACTTGTGGTAGAAATTGTCTACATATCGAACAAGATCTTCCCTTGCATGATTAATGCATGTTATTGCGTGTTTGCACGTAATACCTGTCAACATTGATTTACATCAATAATGAGAACGAATAAACTATAAAATAAAATTTACTTTCTCAATATAAATACCTGTCAATTCCCATAATCTACAAGTGCAAAATTGTTCTGATAAGTCTACAATCACACTCTCATCATTAGCACGAACTTCAAATTTCTTGTCCATTGTCGGTGTGACTATGCAGTGTCTTGTTTGTTCCTGTAGCTTTCCTAACTTCTTCATCACATTTGGCACAACATAGATGAAGAAGACTCCAATTTCTTAAGAATCTCTGGCGTCCTAGACATTAATGTCACACGAATTTTCTCCAACATGTCGATTATTGGTAGGTCCCTGAACTTCAAAATGTAGCTATTGAATGACTAACAAATATTGTTATCGATCATGTCAGTCCTACTGAATGTTGAGATTAAAGCATTACAAAACTTTGTAGGATCTCTTTGCTCAAATTCTGTGTAAGCTTCATTAGAATCCTCCTTTAATTTAGCGATGTTGGCATTGTACGTGGTCGGATTGCTGATGCTGTTGATAATGCCCTTCAAATAAGAAAATTAAAACCATCATTACATACACAAATAGTACATACATAAATTAAATTAATAAAAAATCATATTTTACCTTATGTTTGTTTCTCATAAACGTCCACCCAAGTCCATCAGAGATGTTGAGATCTTCAAAAAAGTAGTTAAAAAACCAACTCCACGACTCTTCGGTTTCTTTCTCAACTACTACCCACGATATAGGCCACATTTTCCCATTGCAGTCTTTCGATACTGTTGCTAATATAGCCCCTCCTATCGCTGTTTTTATGAAGCATGCATCAAAGCATATTCACCGTCTACAACCCACAAGAAATCTTTTTCTAAGAGCAGAGAAGCCTATGTAAACCCTTTGGAAAACAGGTTTGTCATCACTATTCAAGTATGATAATCGTAGAAATCTACCCTCTTTGTCATTATGCTGCAAATGTGCTATGTACGGCCTCAATTTGGAGTAGTGACTCTCAAACGAACCCCACAACTCTTCTAATGCTTTCTTTTTTGCAACATAACAGAGATCTAAATTCACGGTGATTCCATACTTCATCTGAACATCATGCATCATGTCTTTTGCTTGATAGTTTGCATGTCTCTTTATAACAGGTGTGATGATCTCAGCCAACCAATCACTGTTGGCCTGTCTATTATAACTTTTTCTCACGCACGTGTGTTTGTCAAGTAATGACTTAACAACAAAGGTGTCTTCATGCTTCATTTTGCTTGCCAATAACATAAATGGGCAATCTCCCTCACACACAGCCTCAATTCTCTTTGGCTCAGATTTCTTCCACTTAATGTTATAGCCTTTAGCCAGTGCCCAGTTCCTAATTCCCCTCTTGCACTCATTGAGATCCTTGAATTTCATCCCAATTTCAAAGTTAAGGGTATTATGATCTACATTGGGCCTATATATCTTCCTATTCACACCCTTTTTGCTTCGACTGTAACCAATCTCTTCATCAGAGTCTAATGAACATGGGGAGTCACAAGAAGACTCATATTCAGAAGCTACATAAATATCACTTTCTTCATCATCAAAGTCAAAATCCAACAGATTAACTTTTTCGGCCCCTTCATCATTAGCTACAACTTTACTCGTTTCCTTATCTAAAACTGTTTCGTTCTTAATTTCATTATCATCCTCATCTGATGAACTCATTGTATAGCAACCTGAAACGATAAATAATCAATTACCAGTCAAGCCATACATATATCAGAAATAAATGTATACTAAGAAATTTGCGAAAATCAGAACTCTAAACTTGGCAATTTCAGATAAGAGTACTCCCATGTAAATTAATATATCAAATGTTGATGCTCAAATATTCCAATCACACCCAACTTAAAGTAGAATATTTGATCAGATAACAATAAAGAAGCTATTGGCCATGGCAGGCACACCATCCCTCGAAATTTTCTAGCACAAAATTAAAGGAGTATTGTTGTCACAAATATATTATTATTTTTTATTCATTTTAAAATTTTCATAATATTTCCCCAAAGCCATATTTTAGTAGCACAATAACAAGGAAACTCAATGCATCTGTCACATGATTGACAAAATGACTGAACAAAGCTACGCAAAAACCAAAAAGATTTTCACCATATTGCGCCATCGTCCTGCCATAATCTAAAATAATACAAATTCATTCTTTTGTATACACATCACGTCAAATAATTTGAATCGGCACAAGTTATTGACTTTTGAGTCCCATTATCCACTTTTCTATCTTATAATATTTACATTACAATTAAGTTATAATCTCCTTGTGTATATGACCTGTAGTCAATTTTATTGACTGATTCTATCGCTCAAAAATCAGTAAATATAATTGCATCCACTTTTGACAGAGAGAACGAGCCATAATGGAAAAAAAAAAAAACAGTCGAACAAACAAGAAATAACATGGGGCCTGGACCCTGAATGAGTTAATTTTAAACAATTACTGCACGTCAAATAAAATCCATAGGAGAACGAACAAACAATGATGGCCTGGTATATTATCTCAAATATTCGTTTGCAGGAGAGTTAACTTTTACTGCACGTCTCAAATAATATTCTAATGATGGAGGAAAACGAACAAACCTAAACGCTAGTGGACTGATCTGTTGCACAACCGCGGACAACGACGAACACTTATGTGAATCTGCGGAGATATATGAATCCAAATCAAGAGACCAATAGAGAAATTTTGTAAATTAGGGTCTCGTGAGTTTTTCAATATCTTTTTCTCAATCTTTTCTAGTTGTTGAATCATATTTTTATTCGTGAGTTTTTTAATATCTTTATCTCGATCTTTTTTTTAATTGCTGAATCATATTTTTATTTGCCATGTAAGATGTCAAGTGATATTTTTATTTGCCACGTGTAATGTCAAGTGGCATTTAACGGTTGAGTCATAAAAACTTAACAGTGTTAGTTTGTTTTGGTATAATTCATAGACGGAAGTAAAGATTAGGGTATTTTTAACTAACTGTAATAGATTGAGGTATTTTTTTGAAAAATCCAATAGTTTAAGGTATTTTCCCCTATTTACCCTTTCCTAAAATAGTAAATTTTTTCACATTCACTAATAAAATATTAATTTCATCACATTCATATATATTGGTTATCGTGTCAAGTTAATATGTGACTAATTAACCAGAACGAAGTGAGTATTAATTTTCACTACACTTACAAACATTAATTATCGTGTCTATCAATATGTGTTTAATTGATCGGAACAAGGTAGCAACGTGTATAAATGCTGATTAAAATTACTATTTCAATAAAAAATATTAAAACTAAGATTTTTTTTAATCCCCTTGAGAAAATCATTATAGCAATTAGTACTGCATGTGAGAAGAATCATAATAGTTAAACAAGGCTACAGTTAAAATTCAATTAGTTAATCCTATCCTATTAGCACATTATTCGCCAACGATAAAAAAAAATAGGAGCGTTTCAGAGTATAAGTGGCTAAACATTTTATGTATACTAAATTAATTATAAATTCGAGGTCTAACCATATTGATGACCCTTCTCTCAATTTTAAATGCTATATAGTAATTAATGGGTAATTTTAAACACCGCCACAATTTTTCTCAACATAGTCCCTTATTTTTTAAAATAATTAAATTATTATGTGATATTACAAATTAACCCTCATAGCCCCTAAATTAAAGTTTCAATTATAAAAAAAAGTTAATTATTCCTCTATAACCCTAAAATCACTGTAGCCCCTAAAATCAATTAATTCCTTAGAACATACGTAATTAAAAAAACAAATGCAATCCCCTTTCTTCCCACTTATCCTTTTTTTTTTTCACGTAACAGTTGATGGAGCTGTTCAATACGGAACCCATGAATGTTGCAAGTGGGCTGAGATTGTTCATATTTGTTTTAACCTTTAACGTATCAATTGCGGGTTTCTCATAAGATTTGAAAATTTTTGTTTGATGAATCTGGAAAGTATAGAAACCAGTCGTAGAGATTTCTCCTCCCTTGAACTGAAATCAATTTCAAGTTATGATGAGTTGGAGCAAGAGAAACGATGGTTACTTAAATGGATGGTGGCTAGCGGTTCTTGGTGATCGAATTATGAATATGTTTGGGATCAAGTGTTGATAATATCGTTCTTTTTCTTTCCTCTTAAATCTGAAATCATGACATGAATGATAATTAGAATTAGGAAATAGGATGATAGCTAGGCTTCGCATGATCACTTTTCTTCTTGCGAAAGAAAGCAGAAGAAATGGAATAAGTGGGAAGAAATGGATTGTGTCTTCCAGGGGAAGAAGTAGAAGAAATAGAATAAGTGGGAAGAAATGAATTGCATTGTTTTTAGAGGCCGAGAGCCTGAGAGAATTTTGGAGGGTATAGGATGATTAAGTTTTTTTTTTTAATATATATAAATGAGATTTTAATTTAGTGGCTATAAGAGTAAATTTGTAATATTACATAATAATTCAGTTTTCTATTTAAATAAGAGACTATGATGAAAAAAACGGTGGCTGCATTTAGAATTACCAATTTTTATTTTTATTTTGGGATAAGGGTCAATTTAGCCCTCCGACTATTCTGACAGGAGCATTTTAGCCCCTACTTGACTATTTGACTCAATTAAACCCTTTAACTTTTAAATTTGGTTCAATTTAACCCTTCGTCTTAAAAATTGACAGTTTTACCCTAATTAGGAGAGAGAACATATTAGCTTTATGATTTTATCTTTATTTTTCAATTATTTATCATTTTTAATATTAATTTAATTGTTTGTTATTTATACATTTAATTTATCTAAATAATAAAATGAATTTATACTTAATAATTTAAAAAATACAAAATAATAAATTAATCTATCAATAAAACATGAGTTGAAATAAATATTATTTTCAAACTTATTTAATTGAACTACTCCAGTAATTTATATTTCAAACTCTAATTTTAAAACTAATTCTATAACACGATATAAACATGCCATTAATTAAAAGATATTTGTGAATTTGTGATGTTATTGTTCTTGACTTGTTTCACCATTTAATTTGGACGATGATCATACAACGAATTTTTTTATCCAAAATGATGAATTAAAATTATTCATAAAAATCTAAATTATTATCGTTTGTTTACATTTATTTTAATCTTAAATATTTTTAATGGATAAATTTAATTTTTTATTAGTCATAGTTTATACAGTTTTATAATATACATAAGGATTCTAAGTTATAATATTAATTAAATAATAATTTTAAAAAAAGAGCTGATGTTACATGTTAAAAAGAACATATATATTATGTATATATGTTTAAAAAAGATTGTAATTTATAAGGATTAACCACCATAAAAAAAAAAAAGATTGCATTATCCTCGTGGCGGAACTACACTTAAAATATAATTAACATTTGATATATGTTATATATATAAATCAATTTAAAATTTAAAAACTTTTTGAAAATAGCAAATTAAACAAAAACATTTAAAATACTCAATATACAAATATAATTAAATAAACAGTATAACCAGCCATTAAAGTTTAATTAAATTTAGAATAAATATTGATGTATTTATTATTTATATTTTATATTAATTATTTTTACTCATGAAGATTACAAATATAAATAAAAAATAACTAATTTAAAATATATACAAAGTAATAAACAATGAGAAATTAAAATAAAATCATAAAGTAAATACATTATCTCTCCTATTAGGGGTAAAACAATAATTTTATAGGATGAAGGGTTAAATTGAGCCAAATTTAAAAGTCAAAGGGCTTAATTGAGCCAAATAGTCATGCAGGGGACGGAGGGCTAAATTAACCCTTATCCCTTTTATTTTTAAGAAACGAATAAAGTTCCTTAAGTTTTAGGCTCGAATTAAGAAAGAAGGGGCCGACAACTTCGTTAAGACATCATTTTAAATTCTGTAAACATATTAAATAAGTTTTTGCATACAGGAAAATATCAGTTTAACGTTCGTGCACCACACATATTAAATATTTGATATTTTATTTTATAATATCTGTCTATATATATATATATATATATATATAGATATAAATATTAGTAATTATTCAAAAAATATAAATTTAACTTTTATTTATATAAAAACAAAAGGGAGTAGACCAAACAATATAGATCAGAAAAAAAAAATAAAAAAATATTTCAACTTACAAAATTAACGCATAAAAGATTAGGTTTGTATTATTCAAAAAATAGTAAATAAAACTAATTACTATAGATATAATGTTTTAAAAGAAAGTGACACACATACAAATTTTATTTTTTTTTTTGAAATTGTTTAGATTATAAATGTTCAATTGGTAGAATTATAACTACTGTGACTTCTTTATTTTAGTTTAGTACAATAATCAAATGTTTAATTTCTTTTTTTTTAATAAAAAAAATGGTATTTACGAAGAATAGATATAGCAAAATAATATTTGAAAGAATTATACTAACCAAGAAATGAATTTGTTGATTTGATAATCACCCCTGCACATGTTTCACAACTTCAATGTTTAAGGTGTTGGCATTAGAATCCCATCCCATCTGTTATTAAACTCGACGGCACCACACAAACAACACAAATTTTGTGGCGGCTTGAATAGCAATATTTGCAGTGCCTGTTTTAAACATTATATATATAGAATGTAGCTCAAGCACAAATGATTCCCCACACTACACTTCATGTTCGATTTTGAGATCGCCGGAAACTGGTCGCCCTATCGGATCCACCACCAGAGGGGTGGAAAGGCGCCCATATCGACTCCCTATCAATCAGGCCCAAGGGGAAGGCAGGCTGCTGCTGCTGATCACGTTCCCAAGCATGAAAGTGATCACGAGGGGGGTTTTCGGCTTCTTGAAAAGTTCTTCCAGATGAGAACAAGTAATAGTCACCTGGGTGATGATCTGATGATGAGGCTACTGGGCCAGCTTGAGCCAACCCTCTATGGCTGCTGGGTCTTCGTCCAACAGATATGGTGCGTCCTACATTGGTGGAGTGCTGGAAATACGACTGAAGGGGATGACGGTCACGAGGCCGAGCAACTGGAGCAGGGTAAGGTGGAAGCAGTGATGAGGTAATAGAGCTGGGAGCTCTATTACCGGAGCTGTTAAAAAAAACAATACCATTATAAAAATCTCAAAATATGTTAATTCGAATAAAATTCAAAAAATACCATTATAAAAATCTCAAAATATGTCAATTCAAATAAAATTCAACCCAGTGGGTTGGATAGATTGACACATCCATACTAATATTTTTGTCACCATTATAATATTATATTATATACTCCAATATTAATATTGAACATCATAAGTTTTATTCAAGTTTTAAATTATATAATTATATTTAGTACAAATATTTTAAAATAATTAATGAGCACGCCAAATATTATCTAAATCATGAAGTTGGAAAAATATTCAATATTGCTGAAATTGATAATAATATATTTTGATGATTTGAATTGATAAATACATAAAGACTACTATGTATTTAGAAAGAACTAGTTTTTTTTTAATAGTTTCGAGGAAAAAAATGAGCTAACGTTTAGGGGCATAATAAATTTATAAAAGTATAAATATAAAAATAAATTCCTAAGTTTGCTAGCTAAGTAAGAAAAGCGAAGTGTTAAGAGGTTAGACTAAAGGTAAAAAACTTCAGCCCAACAAAATCTCAACCTGAAGTAACCAATCAACATCTCTACTTATAAGTGTAATCTCATGCAAACAATATCCTAACCTGTGACCAACAATGAGAGGATGCAGTCCAGTTCTTGGGATATCAGAATTCCTAGCTGTTCTCTGCGTGACGGATAGAATAGGTGGTTGATCTGCACTACCAATCCGGTTACTTGCAGCGAAATGAGAAGATTGGTCCCAGTTGTGATAATGGCCATCCATTGACGGGAAAGCATAGGAGTTGGGTACTTCACTTGCAGCAGAGAGTCCGCTCCAGTGATTACTGAAACTAGACCCATCAGATATATTCCCACCTGATGTTGCAGAAGATGGATGGACTGGCCCAAAATAAGCAATATATGGGCAAGGATGAGTTGTAGATGGGACAAGTGCATGTTCCGAAAAGATGGCTTGGTGTCTAAGAAGATCATGGTCTACAAAATAAATCACTTCGTATTACTACACAGCATTGAAGCAAGCCCTAATAGTTACTTGAAGGAAGGTAATCTTACATGCGCTTGATGAAAAGTCTCCTTCGCTGCAAACAAAAGAAATTAACAACCAAATCCTAGTCAGCTGAGTAGCTACACATAAAAAAGAGATGTAACAAGAAAGCCAAGAATAGTGAAATGTAACAATGATGACAAAAGAAGTTAAAGGTCAATGGCTACAGAAGAATTGAGTTTAACCAAGCAACACTCCACGCTGAAACGTCAAACAACTAACAGCATGTTTTCCAATCCATATGCACAATTAACTTAAACAACATTTTAATTTTTTATTTTAATTGCTCTCTAGCATACCTCACTGGCAGGATAGAACTACAGAACTTATTTGACATCAGAAGAACAAAGAACTACTCAGCACATCTCAAATACATATTAAGATTTATTCTCCTATCCCCAGAGGAAAAGGTACTTCATTTCGACACCATGGTTATTGGTTACTATGTGATCAATATGTTCTTTTTGTTGATATATCTTCCAACATTGTGAAAAGGAGAACCATATTATATGCATCAAGAGATGCCAGTTTATAAAGATTTCGAGAACTATGTTAGATGTGGAAAATAAAATTAGCCGCAGCAAATATTCTATATGAGATTCTGCAAACAGAACCTAATTGAAATTGATATATAATTCAATAAAGGCTAGACATTTTAAAGCAAATGGGATTCGGAAATGGTTAAAAGAGGTACCATCAGTATTTCAACTCAAAATGAGACATACTTTGAGATCAGAAACTAGTCACCAATAAAATCACAAGAATAGAGAGGCTTACTCAAAAGATGATGAAGGCCTAGTAAAACTACTGAATGGACACCAGTGAACTCCAAATGGCTGCAAAATCCATTCACAAGAAAAAAAGATTACTTAAATGCAAATTCCAAATCTGAATTTCAGATTAGTGATAGGGGAGAAAAAGTTGAAGTGGACAAAGCTTAGAACTCTGCTGAAACCACCACCAACAAATAGCATTTCAATATCCAAAATCAGGTAAGAAACCGTTGGCATAGCACATCAGAAGATGCATTAAATATTTATATAGAAATAAGCTTATCTTATATGAAACTGGAGAAGTGCCGCATCTATGATAACCAAAAAAAAAAACCACCAAATGAAGCTTTTTGCGAGTGAGGTTGTTTAGATCAGTAAAAGATTGAGCATTTACTCAACTGAAGACAATGAAGGCTAATTCCTGGTACAAAAATAAATATTCGCTCACAATCATGATGGATTTAGTTCAGAAAAATACCGTTTCAGAGTAAGCTAGATCATAGAGACCCTCATCGTGCGCCCAATCATCCATGCTAAACTCTTGACGACCACCATTTGCATAGAGCCACTGTCCTTTCTCAATTTTTCTGCAATTAGGGCACTGCATTGCTCCCTTGGTATTAAATGCTGAACCTATGCAATCTACAACATTACACAATGAAATCAATATATAATAATACAACCGTGTACATAAACACCTTGAACAGCATTCTGATCAAAGAAACCAAAATAATTCAGACTGATCGATGAGTGACTAGGACACATCTCTTAGGTGCCACAAAAAAACAAAAAAAAAAAACAAAAAAACAAAATGATAGTGAACAAGTTTAAAGAACTGTATGTTCGGAAATATTTCAAAAAGCTACGAAGCAAAAAAGAAAGGATAAGTTTCTAAAGTCATTCATGAATCATGAGAGATCAGTTCAAAGAAGAAACATGCTTTTGCAATAACAAAGATCCAAAGGGATATAAGTAAACACCCCCTAGTTAAGATTAGTATTGGCATTAAAATGCCACCTTTACCCCAGGTCAAAAAAAAAAAGAGAGAGAGAGAAAAGAAAAGAAGAAACAGAACAAGGAATGGAGATTGTAAAAAGTTGGTTTTCACAATGAATTGCTTCATAAATCTCAAACTGCTACTGTAACAATCTCCACAATTCTCTTCCCGCTGCCAAGCTCACTTTTTTCACTGATTTTTGCTGATACTTTTGGCAAACGGGTCCAAAGATCTTAAACTCGCATGGAAACTTAATTCCTACATCCTAAAATAGGTATATTGAACCCCATGATTGATAAACAAAAGCTCAAATAATGCTCCAAACCGCATAATTATATGCAATAAACACATATTCCAAGACTCCCAATCACAGGAACTCCTATGATAGGAGCAGGATGATTTGTTCGCCTATATTAATTTAGAAATCGATCATGCAATCCCCTCCAATCCTCCGAACAAAGAGCGGGAGATAATTCAACAGTTGCAATGCAGTCAGGCAGATAAAAGTGATTAGATCTTAATTATCATCGAGTCAACAGAAAAATTCAAAACCCACCGAGATGGAATTGATGCCCACATTGAAGTTTCGCCCAAGATCTATCCCCGTCATCGGTCACCTCATCCAAGCAAATCGAGCACGACACCACTGCCGCTGACGCCTTTCCTCCTCCGCCGTCGTCGAGAAGATCCGCACCGCCCAAACCCATAATTTAATATGTAATCTCCAATTTCCAGAAAACCCAAGGCTTTGATATGTAATCTCCAATTAACAGATACAATCCAAGATTTTATTGCAATCTAACAATCAATCGTTACCGAGATTGAGTTGGGGTTGAATTATTAATGAATTCAGATAGGAATGGGAACGTGAATTTGGGGGAAAGCTCTGACACGCATATGCTGGGAAGGAAACTGTGGATACTTCCCTTTTTTTCATGGATTTTTTTTTTTTTGCTCCCGTTATATTTGGGACATTCTCTTGTCCGTATGCAAAATCAAATTGTAATGGAGTTTTATTGATTTAGGATTCAAAAGATAATTTAATTATCGATTTAGAATTTAAAAGATAATTTAATTATTGATTCAGGATCTGAAAGATTAATTGTCGATTCAGGACCTGGAAGATCACAAAAATTTTCAATCCAGGATGCGAAAGATTATACAATTCTCAATCCAGAACCTCAATATTAGGTCCTGGATTGAGAATTGTTTGATCTTTCGAATCCTGGATTGACAAATCATCTTTCAAGTCTTGAATTGATAATTTAACTATCTTTTGGTCCTGGATCGACAATTCTCCAATTGTAAATTATTACTTCTAAATTGAATCAAATCAAAGATTTTGGATAGTTTTTTATTTGATGGAAAAGATTATTAACTTCGGTTTTATTGAAGATTTCCAAACCACATGCGTTGTTTTGAGATGAGGTTATAAAGATAATAATTAACTCTGCCTTGAAATGTTATATATAAATCAATTTCAATTATATATTTTATTATTTTAACTATTATTAGAATACAAAAATTTATTTCATAACTTAAAATATATTAAGAATAATTAAATAATATATCTATATCCATAGTGATAAATTAGGGATGACAAATTGTACGGATTAGATTCTTATCATGTTGATCCGTTAAGACCTAAAAATATCTTATTATGTATCATATTTGATCCATTAAGCTCAAATTCGATTTGAATCCAATATTGATTTGGTAAGTATCGATCAGATAAAAATCCATTTCAATGAAGTCCGATCCGATAAAAATAGATGACATATTACAACAAGAATATGAAAAAAAAATATATGATTGAATTTGCAAAAACATGAATTAAAAAAAAAAAAGATTTGATAAGGAACTCTAAATGAATATATTAAAATTAATTATTAATTATACTATTTAAATAACTAAATTATAATATTATATTTTTATTAATTTATTAATAAATATCCAAATTTGATCTAAATATTTTTTACTCTAAATCGTGTTGATCCTATAAGCTTTAATATATATATATAATATAGTAGTGATCATATGAGAATAGTTCTTAGTATGAGAAATGAGAATAAATCTCAGCCTTTGATTTTGTGATTTCAACATTCATGATCTATTTTACTCCGTGTGCAGTTTTCCTCGATTATCCTGCAGTTTTGCAAAATTAAGGTTATTTTTGTAATTTTAGCTTTTTTAAAAAAATCTGAAACAATATCTCATCAGATTTTTTATTCCTTCCTTCGCGCGCGATTCGTTCGATTTGATTTATATTTCTTCTGTCGATCAGATTTTTTTTTGTTTCTGGATTTTGCATTCGTGTTCGGTCTCGACTTTATGAATTGTGCATGAATATAGTTTAAAAAAATATTTTATTCAGATCGACGTTCATTTTTACTATTATATTGTGCATCTTTAGTGTTAATTTTGTGCATTTTTGTATCTTACAGATTCATTTATTTCAAAGTGTGTTGATGAGATGAAATATTTTAAGGGCAGAGTTTTTAGAACTGTTGATGTTGGTATTGAGTTTTATAGAGATTACACTCGTGTTGCTGCTTTGAAGAATGAGATGTTAAATTTTTTTAATTCGTATTTATGTAAAAATGAAGTAAATCAGGCTAAAAATGAAGTAAATCGGGCTTAAAATGCAGGTTGTTGTTTGTGTTTGAGTATTTTTACAGTTTTAGCCTTTAAAGGCTAAAACTGCACGATATTGGGGCAAAAATGCCGCGTTTTTCAATATGCTGAGAATGAATCCTGTTCGTCGATTTGATGAGATGGACGCGCGAAATTTATTCTTATTTCTCATAGTAACTCCTATTCTCACCTGATCACTACCCTATATAGGGTAGTGATCAGGTGAGAATAGGAGTTACTATAAGAAATAACAATAGATCTCGCGCGTCCATCTCATCAAATCGACGAACAGGATTCATTCTCA
>JAPKLW010001900.1:107755-136549 GCA_026898455.1 Plectranthus barbatus | reverse complement strand
TTATTCTCTGCATGCATTCATGCATGAAGAAATAACGATTTTCAACAGGAGGTGCAGCAGCAACCAGAAAATGTAACATATATCGATATCACTTGAACACCCCATAGCAGTGTTCGTCTGCTGTAATGTAATGTAATATGTAGATTGTCTGTCAGTTTTATTATGTAAAAATGTGGTGACTATATATGTAGTAATTCGAGGTTTGTTTCTAAAGAAAGTTGTGTGATTTAGTGGGGGAAATTTATTGAAGAGGGTTTGAAATAGGGCTGATAATTTGGTTTTGTCGGGTCGTTAGGATGTTATTGAAGGGAATCTTACTAATAAAAAATTGAATTGCATAATTTAATTGTCAAGGACCTTATTATTGGATATCATAAAATAATTATTATGTTTATGATTAAAATTTAACATGCTCTTATTTCTAATATATATGATTAAAATTTAACATGCTCCTATTGAATATATTAGAAAGATATCTAAATTTTGAATTGTAGTGCAAATATTTGATCTTTAATCCTTCTCGTATAATAAAATATAATGCTAAAAAGATCAGAGTTAAAATTTTTGATTTCATCTGAATAAAATCGAAAAAAAGATCCTTCTTGTATAATAAAATATAATGCTAAAAAGATTAGAGTTAAATTTTTGATTTCATCTTAATAAAATCGAAAAAAAATCCTTGTATAATAAAATATAATGCTAAAATGATCAGAGTTAAATTTTTGATTTCATCTTAATAAAATCGAAAAAAAGAGAGAGAAAATTTTTCGGATCTAATCTTAATAAAATCGAAAAAAAGAGAGAGAAAATTTTCCGGATCTAATTTTCTGATTTGTATTTCTTGCTTCGATTTAGATATCTGGTGAAAATTTTCATGGATTTCGTGTTTATTGGGAAGGAAATTGATTTTCTACGGATTTCGTGTTTATTGGGAAGTAGAATTTCCTTCCCCTTATATCGGGAAGCAAAATTTCCTTTCCCTTATTTAAGATCTTGGTTTCCCTTATTTCAGATCTTGGTCGTTCCATAGCTCCCAAAATATTTGGTATACTGCTTATCAACTTATAATTTTGTGGTGCATTGAGATCTGAGAATTACGGGAGTATTTATAAGAAATTTTGATTCCTACTGGGCTTGAGCTTTTAGCCAGACCAGAGATCAGTATATAAATAGCAAAAAAGGCTCATCAATTAATTAATCTTCATATTCAACCTAGAATATAATATTGTCATACCTCTTTATTACCACGTTATGAAGAATGGGTTGTATGAGCTCGGTATATCCCATATTTAAGGTTACAGACAATGAATTCCGTATAGTGAATCCTTTTGAGTTTCTTAGGGAATGTCATCATTCTATACAGAATGGTTACCTAATCAAATAACTAGAAGTCATACACAAGCTACCACCACCTAAGATACAGATTGATAACATATAAATCTAGTTAGATTTAGTTTAGATATGCATGCATATATTCATGTATATCTTTTCCTACTTTCATGTCTTTTTAGGGTTTTCTATATCTTTTTGTACACTCTATATATATGTTCAATCAATAAACCTAGTTTTCAAGGTGAACAATATATTTTCTATCATGGTATCAGCTTAATACCGATCCGTCATTCGTGATCGCCGCTGTTCCTCCTCTCCAATGGCACCGGACGCCGACTTCCTTCCCCTCTCCACTCTCATTCACATGATCACCATCAAACTCTCCTCCTCCAACTTTCTTTTATGGCGTTCCCAGATTGTGCCTCTTCTCACATGCTAAGACTTGATTAAATATGTCGACGGCACTTTCCCTGCCCCGCCGACACACCTTGCTTCGCCCAATCGCACAAATCCGGCCAACCCTAATCCGGCGTATTCTTCTTGGCACCTACAGGATCAGCGGCTCCTAAGCCTTCTCCTTTCTACCCTTTCTGAAGAAGCTATGGCAGAAGTTCTTGGATGTACGACGTCGCGCGCCTTTTGGCTTGCTTTGGACGCTGCCTTCATCAACAAGTCAAAGACGTGTGAACTTCGACTCAAAGACGACTTCCAATTGATTAAGCGCGGTTCGCGCCCGGTTTCTGAATACGCACGTGAGTTCAAAGCGCTTTGCGACCAACTCGCTGCTATCGGACGCCCTGTCGATGACACCGACAAGGCTCATTGGTTTCTCTGGGGTTTGGGACCGGCGTTCGCATCTTTCTCCATCGCACAGATGGCGCTCACTGTTCTAACTTCCTTCTGCGATCTCGTCTCCAAAGCCGAAAGTTTTTCTCTTTTTCAGGAATCTCTGGACGCCTCTCCTGCATTGGCCGTTGCCTTCTACTTGCAGAACTCCTCCACCCACAAGTTCGGTGGTTCTTCAGGTAAGGGCGGTTCATCGGGACGAGGCGGTGGTCAAAACGGCAGGAAACGCGGCCGGGGCCGTGGCTCAAATAATCAGCGCCCCCCGCGATGTCAAATTTGCCGTCAGGACGGCCATTATGCGACCTTCTATCCCGACAGATATTCTCATGCACCGGCTCGCATATCCGATGCGAATATTGCTGAAGCACTTCAGACGGGATGCACTATTTCCTCTCAGAATTCCTCTGACTGGTTTATCAACACAGGCGCGTCTTCCCATATGACTCCGGACTCCTCCGTTCTTGATTCTTCGCAGTCGTACACGGGGTCTGATCGTGTACTTGTTGGTAATGGTGCTTCTCTTCCTATATCTCGTATTGGTTCCTCAAATATTTCGGCTTATATGAAATTATTAGATGTCTTGGTGGTGCCTTCTTTAACCAAGAATCTTTTATCTGTCAGCAAACTAACATCGGATTTTCCAGTTGATGTTTTATTTTCTGATCGCTATTTTACTCAGCACCGGCTCACAAAGGAAGTACTTGCTAGAGGTCGTCGCAATTCAGGGCTATACACGCTGGATCACTTTCAGCCGGCGTTTATTTCGCATTTGGAGAGTAAATCTTTACGAGCGTCCTTTGAGTCATGGCATAGTCATTTAGGGCATGTCCCCTTTGATGTTATTTCATTATTATGTAAAAACGGTCACATTTCAGTTTCATCTTGTTTGCCAAAACCATCTCCATGTCCATCTTGCCAACTTGGCAAGAGTTCTCGTTTACCATTTCAATTAAATGAAAAACGTTCTTCTCATATTTTGGATCTTATTCATTGTGACTTGTGGGGGCCTGCACCCGTTACTTCTGCTGCTGGTTTTCGTTACTATGTTATCTTTGTTGATGATTATAGCCGTTTCACTTGGTTTTATCCTTTGCTGCGTAAATCGGATTTCTTTGCGCATCTCAAGTCCTTTGCTGCTTTAGTTGAGAATCAATTTTCTACTACAATCAAACGCTTTCAAAGCGATGGAGGTATTGAGTTCACTAACAGTCTTGTCCAGGATTTTTTCAAGACCAAAGGGATTCTTCATCAACGTTCATGCCCGTACACTCCTTCTCAGAACGGACGGGCAGAACGTAAACATCGTCATATCACTGAGACAGGTCTTACTCTATTATTTAAGTCACGCTTACCTCTGACTCATTGGGTTGATGCTTTCTGTACAGCTACTTATGTCATCAACCGTCTTCCGTCGACCATTCTTGACGGGAAATCCCCTTTTGAGGTTCTTTTCCGTGTTGTTCCGAATTACTCTCATCCTTTTGGTTGTCGAGTGTATCCATGTCTCAGGGATTATGCCGATAATAAATTCTCACAGTGCAGCGCTTCATGCATATTCTTCGGTTTCTCTTCTCTTCATAAAGGGTTCTGGTGCTTCGACCCTTCCACGACTCGGGTATATATTACTCGACATGCGCGCTTTGATGATTCATATTTTCCTTATGCAGCCTCTTCTGCGTCGACGCCTCCATCTATGATAGACATATCTACCTTTATGGAGCCTGCGTCCTCGTCTGTGCCAGCTACTACGGATTCGGCGCCAACTCCACCAGTTCCTGTATCTCCACATTCTCCATCGCCATGCACTCTATTTCCTGCGGTCGATGTGCCCATTCTCCCGTCACCGACCGCTGGGGTTCCTGCTGCTGCACAGCCTCCTCCGCATCAGCCTTCCCCGCCTGCTCCTCCACCTGATGCAGCGCCACAGCCCGCCCCTCACCCTATGGTCACTAGGGGCCGGGCAGTTATATTCAAACCTAGACATCTTGCTTATTATGCTTCCACTGATCTTCATAATGCTTTACTTGCTTCCTCTGAGCCCAAAGTTTCAAATCCGCTGCCAAACACCCGGAGTGGCTCGCCGCGATGTCTGAGGAGATGAATGCTCTTCGTGCAAACAAAACATGGACCCTAGTCCCTAAACCGCCAAACACCAATATTGTAGGTTCCAAATGGGTCTTTCGGACCAAGTTCCATTTCGATGGCTCCATTGAACGCCATAAAGCGCGTCTTGTGGCTCAGGGTTTCTCTCAAATTCCCGGTTTGGATTTCTCGCACACATTCAGCCCTGTCGTCAAAGCTGCGACAGTTCGTATTATTTCATCCATCGCCTCTCATCATGGATGGCCTTTGCATCAACTCGATGTAAAGAACGCCTTTCTTAATGGTATTCTCTCCACACCCGTATACATGGAGCAACCTCCGGGATTCGTCGACCCGCTCTTTCCAAACCATGTATGCCGGTTGTCTAAAGCCTTTTATGGTCTTAAGCAAGCTCCTCGTGCGTGGTTCCAATGCTTGAGCGATTTTCTGGTCTCTATAGGGTTTTTATGCAGTCGTGTCGACACCTCACTCTTTATTTTTTCTCGGGGTTCTGTGCTATTATTCTTATTGGTTTATGTGGACGACATCATACTTACGGGAAATAGCACTTCATCCATTGCGGCGTTCATTACTCGTATGCATAGTGAGTTTGCTATCAAAGACATGGGCCGTTTAAGCTATTTTCTGGGTCTTGAGGTTACTTATACAGATAATGGTTTTTATCTTTCTCAAGCTAAGTACGCAAAGGATATTCTCTCTCGTTTTGATCTCCTCGACGCAAAACCGGTGCCAACCCCTCTTCCTGCTGGTCTTGCACTTACTGCCATTGGTTCTCCATATAGTGATGTCACCAGTTATCGATCCGTTGTGGGTGCCCTGCAGTATCTCACTATCACTCGCCCAGATATTTTCTTCGCCGTGAATCACGTCAGTCAGTTCCTGCATGCTCCAACTATTGATCACTTTCAAGCAGTTAAACGTATCTTGCGATATGTCAAAGGGACTCTATCTCATGGCCTTCTATTCTCGCGCCACTCGACTTATGATCTCGTCGCTTACTCTGATGTTGATTGGGCGCGCTGCCCGGACTCCAGGCGCTCTACATATGGCTATGCAATTTTTCTTGCAGGTAACTTAGTCTCCTGGAGTGCAAAGAAACAACCCACCGTTGCCCGCTCCAGCTGCGAGTCCGAATATCGTGCAATTGCTTACACTGTCGCCGAAGTCTTATGGATCCGCTCCTTGCTTCGCGAGTTACACGTTTCACTACCTCACCCTCCGGATCTCTATTGTGACAACAAAAGCTCGATTTTTATGACTCAAAATCCTGTGGCGCATAAACGGGCGAAGCATATCGACATCGACTACCACTTTATTCGTGAACTGGTCCAGTCAAAGCAATTATCGACCGAGTTTGTTCCCTCCGATCGGCAAATTGCGGACATCTTCACCAAGGCTTTGGCTCGATCGTTGTTCGACTTCTTTCGGGACAAGCTTCGAGTCTTTCCAGTTCCGACGTCTCGCTTGAGGGGGGATGATAACATATAAATCTAGTTAGATTTAGTTTAGATATGCATGCATATATTCATGTATATCTTTTCCTACTTTCATATCTTTTTAGGGTTTTCTATATCTTTTTGTACACTCTATATATATGTTCAATCAATAAACCTAGTTTTCAAGGTGAACAATATATTTTCTATCACAGATATACGAGTACATGTAAGACTCTCAACCATAGTATCTCAAAGTAATACACAAACTTCTGTATACCTCTTAAACCGTCATTAGGCTTTAGATTTCATCAAATCATCGATCTCAAGATTTTTTTAATGTGAGATAAAAGAACCGATCTCGGTTAGGTTCTATCAATACGTACCAAACGCACCAGCACATCTAGTGACCAAGATAAGCCATTAGTTATTGATTGTGTTGCAGCCTAAACCGATAGTCTATTATATCATTGTCTCAGTTGTGATAATCTTTATATCTCGCTAGGTCGTCGAGCGATCCATGCGATCTTCTGTGATCTACAACACATCGTATGATCTTCCTATCGACGAGATAAGAGAATAGAGTCGCTTGCGATACATGTTTGTTAATTCAGATAGGAGATGATAATACAACAATAATGATTTCTAATATATTAACATAAACCATGTTCATAATATATCAATCATGATGCTTTCAGTACATAAATTCATAAATTATTTTTTTTGTGTTGTGTTCGTGTCTGAACTTTACGGGTTCGTGTTGGGTTTGTGTCTATTATTATTGTGCGTGTTTGTCGTGTCAAAGATTTTTAGCCCTGTTCAGCTAGTTATTTATATACGTTGTATCCGTGTTTAGAACTGATACTTAACAGGTTCTTGTTGTGTTCATGACTATTATTATCGTGCATGCTTATTTTAGCCCTATTTGTAGAGCTAGTAATTTATGTACGTCGTATTCGTGTTTAGAGCTTAATGTGTTCATGCCGTATTCGTATTTAGATCTTAACGTATTTATATTGTGTTTGTACCCATTGTTATCGTGCATGTTCGTCTTGTATTAGAAATTGTCAGTCCTAGATTGAACTAAATTGTAAATAATAAAGTAATATAAAGTTGAATAAATAAATAATAAAAAAAAAGGAGTTCGGCTACTTTTCATTTTTAATCCCCTGTTTTTTTTTTTTCTTCAATTCCTTTCTTTATTTGCGAGGAAGCTATAAAAAAAATCGAATTAAATGCATTACAAAATCGAAAGAAAAAAATAAATCGTTTAGAAGGGCATACAGAAAAATTCGATTAGAAGGGGCTGAGCCCCCTCAATATATTCGTATACTAGTTGTTTATCAAAAGAAATAAAACAAAATGTAGAGATTTTTTTTTCTTTCACAGAAATAGGAATAATAAAGTCAAAACCATTGACTTCTCATCAATTGCTGATTAGAGATTCTATTCTTATTATTCAAGTACACAATTCTTATAGACTAACATCGATCGAGCGACATGAATATGATAAATTCAAATTTTATTACAGAAATAATAAAATCTCAAGTTAATTAAAAGATCATAAATTCCAGTTACGTTATAAAAATGACAAGATCTCAACCTCGGAATCGCTGCTTTAAGGTTGAGAGATGGGAATGTGCATCAGTGTAGAGTCCCTGCCTGCAACAGGAAAAGAGAAAGGGATATATCTATATTAATTTTTATTTTATTTTATTTTGTTTCTAATTCGTGGGCAAGTATATTTACAATTTATTGTGAAACAACTTGAATTCATAAAGTATTTACGTTCTAACAACGCAATAATATTAAGAACTATACATACTTCTACACAATAGAAACATAGTAGTTAACATTGATCGACTATAATTGTTCGTTAAAAACTAAATATTTAGATATAAAATGGTCGACCCCAAATTAACTATTAGTTAGAAATTATTTATGCAATTTGAAAATGCCGTGCATGCCATACAGTATCTAGTATATTATCAATTAAAAATACCTCAATTTTTACTTTTGTTCATGAATTATATTAAAACGAATTAACACATTTAATTATAAATAATTCAACAATTAAACGCCACATGGTATCGACATGACAAATTAAAACAACTTCGTTTTATCATGATGTTAAAAATACTGACAAATTTACAAATATTCAAGCGTGGAGTTGATTTTTAACCACTTGTTCAAAGAGTCATGGAGAAAGAAATTTGCCACATGGAATACCAAATAGAGTTTAACTACTAAATCATGTTTTAATATGTCATGTGAGGTGTCAGGTACCATTTATCTGCTGAATCATCAATAATTAACAATGTTAACTTGTTTTTGGTGTAATTCATAGACGAAAATAAAGATTAAGATATTTAAAATTGACGGCAATAAATTGAAATATTTTCGCAAAAATATCACTAGATCAAGATATTATCACCTTTTTATCCTACTGTCTATTACATGCACATTTGGATACATAAACCCCCAATCTATCTCTCCTTTTTTTTTCTTTTTTGGAAGGGAAACAGTACCTAACATTTATCCCATAAACATGTCTAACATTTATGGATTAGCTGATAACATTATTTTCTCCAAAAAGAAGATTAAATAAAAAAATAAATTCATTAGAGAATCAAAACACTAGCAAGACTATAAAACCGTGCATGAATTCTGTATGGCTACTCTTAACTTCTATTGATGATTCATCAAGATCTGAGGAACAAAAGTGGCATTACATCCAATCTAGGTTCGAACAAGTGCAAAGACTGCACATATTGAATTCCTAAAAACATAGATTGAGTGTAGAATCCTCAACATTTCAAAACTGCGTAGATATATCCATCAATAATCCGGCGAGGCACCGGAACAGAAATTCCTATCAACATATAAACGAATACCACATACTACTATCATCCACCTTATCAGTCAGCTTCTAATCAGCAACCATAATATAGCACACAGAACTCCAAGTAATGACATTAAGATAAAACCAGTTCTCGATTTGTCAGAACTTCTTGAACTAGCCAAGTCATTACCTGCAGTAACATTTATGTTTCTAGCGTTTACTCTTACTCTACCGAAGCTAGACATTCGTTCGAAGGCCCTATTTACCAAAGCATTTTCAGAAGCCGAAGCAGGAGTTGTTGGTATAGACTCCACAAAAGACCAGAGGGCAGAGGAGAACCATGAGTCTGTACCACCAGCATCCTGTTTTCCACTTCCATCTTGATTTGCTCTGACAGAATGATTTACAAAACCAAGATTTTGATTTTGATTTTGATGTGTAACACCTAAAGATGCCAAACCTCGATGATATTAGTATACAATCACAAAAACTTCAACAGAAAAGAGCTCTTGAAGCTGGTTCAAACTCTCCCACTTCAACTTGGGCACAAGAGTTTTCACCATCTTGGAGATGACATGGTCTTCCCATACCATCCATCTGACCAAGAGCTCTATTAGATTAGTGGAGCATACAGTGTGCGAGTTATGAAAATATAAACAAAGTCATACATGCTTTTGTAGCAGCAGAATTCATAACGAATAGTAATAGATGCTTTTGTAGAAGCTAAAAATGTAGAGTCATGATGCTTTTACAGCATCTCAAAATGTAGTCATAGATGCTTCTGTAGCAGCTCAAAAATAACTTCAATAGGGATTCCACAGACAGTACCTGAAGTTGATGGAGAAATGAATCCCTGAATTGTTTGAGACTCCGTTACAACACTGCAACTTTGGTCATCAGCGCACAACTGGTAGCTTATCCCATTAGAATTGTTGAATTGCTGCTGCAGCATGTAACTTGTATTATCCTCAAGTTTGTTCGTATAAAAGCTTGAGGTTGTATCTATAACTTCACTTCTGAAATTATTCATGTATGGTTGAGACATCTGCCCGGACTCAGCTGGTCCCATGTCACAAAGGAACAAGGGTGCATCTTCAAACAGATCATGCTCATGAAGACAATCCAAATCATCAAAATGAAATTTCTCCATATTATCAACCTGTTCATCAGGGTTTTGTGAAGTTGAATCTGGGTCCAGATCATTTAATTCAAGAAAATCTTCAAGGAAGGCCACATCAATGTCACGAGACCCTAGCACATCAGGAACTGGGGCAGAAGAGACATCAGGTGCTTCACTAATATGGAATTGAGTAGTGTCTGATTGACTGAGGTCAAAACTAGTTGCTACACTGGGTTGCTGACAAAATGGTTGTGGTGCCGGAAAAGATATATCCCCAATGGAATTATCAACTAAGGAACTGTGAGTATCCTCCTCAACAGAAAAATGCTCCAGGTTATACCCAAAATCATTAAATGTTGGCTGACCGGGAAGGGGCTCATCTGCAATTTGGTTCATGATTTCTTCAAGAGAAGCAAATGAGGAAAGGTATTGAAAATCAGCATTTTTAGTGCTATCAATAGGTGTGGCTTCATTAACTGGATTTAGAGTAATTTCCTTCTCACTGGGACATTGTATTTCAACTTCATCATCAGCCCAATCCTCCTCCCTGAATGGTGCACCATATTGCTCTCCATTTTTGGGACCCGGCCCACTTTTTTTGAAGACCTTGTACAGGACATAGTACTCCGTAGCAGTCTGGTATCTTTTCAGCTCCACTTCATCCATGGAGTATTCATGCATCACCCAATCCGTGCGCTCCCCCTTAGGTGCACGACCTCTATAGAAAACCAGAGTCTTCTTTAGACCAACAGCACGAGAACCACATGAGATGACTCGGTCCTTCCCAGTTGCTTTCCAGTATCCTTGCCTTGTAGCCCTATTTGATCTTGCTCCATTTGGGTATTTCCTATCTCTTGGACTAAAAAAGAACCATTGTCTGTCACCAGTTTTCAGTTTTGACAGCCCTGCATTTCAGACATGGAAAAAGTCAGTAAATAACGTAATAAATCCCATCGATATCCAGTTAAAAACAACAGAGAGCATTATGCTAATAAAACTTTAAAAAAAAAAAAAAAAAACAAGACTCGTCAGATAGAAATAATCATAGAAATTCTAAATCAACGGAAACCGACTCTCAAGTCCACACTTGAAAGCTCCCTACGCCAGAAGGTCCGCAAATTGCAATCTTACGCACAATTGCAATCTTACGCAAATTGCAAATTGCAATCTTACGCACAAAAGCCAGATTTCACAAATTAAGACATTTAAGAACATCTCACAGTATTTTAGAAGATGACAAAATAATCAATATTTTAGAAAATTCATCAATAATTATTCTCACGAAAAGCGAGTTACCATCATAGATAGTTGACTTCAATTACACTAAGAACAACCAAATTACCCAAACCTCCAATATGCAAAAAAAAAAACCGCAATAAACAAGAACCATCACCAACACATCATCCGCAGAAACTAATGATCAAACATATAACCGAATCAAACAGAACAAGCCACGATCCGAAACAAAAACTCAATCTGGTCAACTCATACACATAATCAAACCATTACTCGAAAGAAAACAATAAAGGAAGAGAGAGAGAGAAATTGAACGATAAAACCTACCAGGCAACTCCTCGGGATCCCACTTGTACACATCAGTCTCAGCGATGGCGTCAATAAGATGGCGCTGAGAGCAGATCTTCCGCTTCAGATAGTATAGCACGAGCTCCTCATCCGTCGGGTGGAATCGGAATCCCGGCGGGAAAACATCCACATCGTCGAAGCTACCCGGTTTCACCTTCATCTTTTGCACAGAAAAAATCGCAGACAAAGGGGGAAACGTGCAGTGTGATCAAGAGATATCCTTAGTGGAAGGAAGCAGTGGGGAAATTAGGGAAATAGGGAACAGATGAAATTTCTTGGAAATTTAAGACAGCGAAATTTGTTATGGTGCGAGTGAAGTGCACTGAGCTTTACATGAGCCATCATTGACTTTTCCTCCCAATTTTTTTAATATTATATTTTCAATTTCTCCTATAAAAAATTATAAGGAATGTCTTGGGTTAGGCAGGCCTAAACGATTTAGGCGGGTTTTATCCATTAACCCAAGCCCAAACTCATATAATATACCCTAATTGGGATTAATAAACCCTATTTGGGATGGGTCAACTCATTTGGATATGATAAAATCCGCCTAAACCGTTTAGGCCTGCCTAATGCAAGTTTTTGCCAAAATTATAAGTTCACTCTAATGTATTGTTTTGATCAACTAAAATATATTTCAATTTCCTTAAGTAAAAGAGTAATATCTCAAAAAAAGTGATTTAAAAGATTAAAAACATATTGAGTCTCATGTTATTAAACTTGATTAATTCTTAACTAAGTATAAATTATGTTTTCATAACATGTGTCTCAGCATATACTTAATCTTATCTAATATTTAGGGTATTTTTAACTAATAAAAACAAATATTATGGTTAAATTTAATAATTTGTAAAGTTGAGATAAATTTTTAATTTATTAAACATTAGGGTATAATTATCTAACAAAAAGAATTTGGGTAAGAATTAATCAATGCATTAGGATAAAAGTTATAGCTTTCTTTCTTTTAATACAATTACATTCTTAAATTGAAGTAAGTTTTAAATTTAAAATATATGCCTATAAAATGATGCAAATGATATTCAAAGGTTAATAGAGTTTATCTTCAAATTAATTTTCATTTTTATTTGCCAATTAGCTAAACAAAAATCTAAGAGTATCTCAGAAAGGGTTTCCAAAATTATATTCAAATTTGCTTATTATGAGTTTATTTGTCACGTATTCTTTATTTGACATTCACAAGGAAATTGATTCCATTCAACTATATTTGAATTGTTTATGCATGCTTTGTGAACCAGTCAATTCAATTTATTTTTGGGAAAACAAGGAAATATATCCCAAAGTTTCACCAATTAGGGAATTTTATCCCAACTTTTTTCAATTAGGGAATTATATCCCAAAGTTTACTTTTGCTAGGGAATTTTATCCTCAAATGCCAACTCAACTTTTAAATAACACATGGCATTGATGTGGCGTTGACTCATAGATATGTCATTGCCATGTGGCATTGACGTGTCATTTTAATTTTTTAATAATATTTTAATTTTTAAAATATACTTTAATTGATAATTAATATATTTTATTTTTTTAAAATATTTTAGTTTTGAGTATTATTTTTAAAATACATATTTGATATTGAAAATTAAAGTATTATTAAAAATAAAATATTAATTATCAAATTAAAATTTATTATTAGAAAATCAAAATCGTGTGTACGTCCATAATATTTAATTTAATTAATATTATTATTTATAATATTTTAACTTAAAATATCAAATATGCATTTTTAAGAGAAAAATAATAGTTGAAATATAAGAATATTATTTAATAAACATAAAATATTATTAAAAATAATTTTTTTTTAAAAATAGAAAAAAATAATTATCAAATTAAAAAAATATTTTTAAAAATAAATATATTATTAAAATTTTAAAAATGCCACATCAATACCACATGGCAATGATGTGACTATGATTCAGCGCCATGTCAATGCCATGTGGCATTTAAAAGTTGAGTTGATATTTGAGGATAAGATTCCCTAGTAAAAGTAAACTTTGGGATATAATTCCTTAATTGAAAAAAATTGGGATAAAATTCCCTAATTGGTGAAACTTTGGGATAAATTTCCCTGTTTTCCCTTTATTTTTTGACAAATTCTTATATGAGACGTCTCACTATTTTTATTGTAAGATGAATTTAATGATATATTTTAATTTATTGAAATAATGCATTTTTTATTGTAAACGATGTATTTATTTATTGCAATTACAGTTAAAAAAATAATATATTAAAAAAATAAAATGATATATATTTATCTTATTGAAATTATATATTAAGGTCCGTCTCATAATAAAAAAATAATCAGACCGTCTCCTAAGAGACCAATTCCTTACTTTTACTTTTTCTTTTTCAAGTATAAATTAGTTTGTCTATTTTATTTGTACATAAACTCATGTCACTATAATACATTGAATACTATATTTGAACTAATTAAAATTAAATGATTTATGAAGCAAATGAAAGTTTGTGAGATTAATTTTTATTTTCCATTAAAAAAATATTTTTGAAGATTTACCCACATATATTTCTTAATTTAATTTGTGGGGAAATTATATGTAAATATAGAGAAAAAAAATAGCAATAATAAAATGGAACTTTACCACTCCCTCACCATCATCCCCTTGCCTTTTCTTGTTCCAACGAATCTTTGAGGTATTATTATTAGTCTAAAAATAAGCAAATAAATTAAAAATTTTGCTCAAAGAATCTCTTCCACAATCCTCACAACACTCAAGAAAT
Source organism: Plectranthus barbatus (assembly GCA_026898455.1). Taxonomy (NCBI): domain Eukaryota; kingdom Viridiplantae; phylum Streptophyta; class Magnoliopsida; order Lamiales; family Lamiaceae; genus Plectranthus; species Plectranthus barbatus. The sequence goes on along the minus strand of JAPKLW010001900.1, from coordinate 122,532 downwards.
CCGCTTACGAATCGCATTGTTGTAGTTTTGCCGTCAAATTATTCCCAATTTTCACATTTTGTTACTTTAGCCGTTGATCTGTTCCGCGCAGCCCATCTCTTTCGCATCTCAGTAAGTATCTTGCCCTACTTCAAGTTCTTGTTTTTGGGCAGTCCAAATTTGGGATTTTGTATTTATTCGCAAATCTTATTGGACAAATATAGCTGCTGTTGTTGGAGCTTATTTGGCATTTGATTTGTGACGAGGGTTTTGCGTTCGAATTCATTACGTGTAGGTACAACATTGTAGACTTGAATCAACTCGTGATCTTGTTTTTCCGGTAATTTTTCTGGGATTTGATTGGTTATAATTTTTAATGTGTGTTGATTGGTTATCTCAGAGTTATTCATGCATTTATTTACTCACTTGACTTATCCTGTGACTACATTGATGGGCTTGGGTCTACTAGATTTGTTGTTGATGTTATTTTCCTTTATCAGGGTGCATATGCTTTCCAGAATGTCCAGGTAGAAACTTGAAGATTTTGGCATTGGTAGTGGAGGGGATAAATCTTAAGAAAAATAGTTTGAAAATGGTGTTTTGGGAAGGATATGTGAGTGATGAAACGATGGGGACATTTGCTCCGCTGGTGGTTTACTGGTTGTATGCCGGTTTTTATGAGCTCCTACCTCCGTTGGATAAGTATAGGTTGCACACAAGAACAGAAGAAAATGAGAAAAATCTGGTGCCACTGGGATCTGTGATCAAGGGTGTTCTTCTTCAGCAGTTTTTCCAGGCCCTTGTTGCTGAATTGCTGTTCTTGGTAAATACATTGTGCAATTAAAGTTTTTGTGACTTCTGAAGGATCATATTTTTGGACTTTTTAAAAGTGCACTTCTGTTTCTTTTGCATTAATCATGGGATTCGGTATCACTACACGTGGGAGCAAAGTTACTAGTCTTCCTAGTTATCTTCATTTAACTTCATGCAGTGATGCCAATTGCCTGCTTGTTAGTTCATTTGCTGATTATGCAGTTATCCTTGCGAACTCTTCGTGTGAGATTAGTTTTATTGAATAGATTACCTCTGTGAGCATTTGCACTTCTATATTTTCCAGCTTATATAGAAATGAGAGACTTTTTTTGAAAATAGTTTAATTCCTCAATGATTGAAAACTTGACGTTCTTTGCTTAGTGTTGCAGATAACGTCTAATGCAAATTCTCCCGAGAATATGGTTCAACCGTCTCTTCCTGTTCAAGTTGCACAATTTGTGATTGCTATGCTTGTTATGGATACATGGCAGTACTTTGTGCATCGATACATGCACCAAAACAAGTTTTTGTATCGACATATCCACTCTCAGCATCATAGATTGGTCGTCCCATACGCCATTGGTGCCCTCTACAACCATCCACTGGAAGGTCTTTTATTAGACACATTTGGTGGTGCTTTATCCTTCCTCATTTCCGGAATGACTGCACGTACCGCTGTTTTCTTCTTTTGTTTTGCTGTTATTAAGACAGTTGATGATCATTGTGGGCTGTGGCTGCCTGGTAACATCTTCCATCTACTTTTCCAAAACAATACTGCTTACCATGACATTCATCATCAACTCCAAGGTACAAAATTCAACTATTCTCAACCATTCTTTCCCTTGTGGGACAAACTGCTTGGAACGTATGTACCGTACACACTTGTAAAGCGCGTTGAAGGGGGTTACGAGGCGAGGCTGAAAAAAGAAGACTAGTTTGGTGTTGCTGCTGGATTACCTTTTGTTGTGCCACTGTCACAAAAGAAGCTTTGGTTTTTCAGTTGGAGCTCTTTATGTTGAAATGGAGTGACAATCTGTAAGCTTATTTTGTTAAATTTTTTCCCCCAATTTATGTTCATTTGGTAATTAATGTATTTGCAGATTTGTAACTCATAAAACTACATTTTATTTTTCAAGCATGATTTGTGTCTGATTCCTTATCAAAAACTGTGTATCAATTGACATTATGTTGTCCTACTTTTGATTCAGGAGTTTCTGAATTTTGGATGTGATTAATATTCCAGCAGAAGAAAATCTCAAAGCTGAAAGAACTGGAAAATTTCATTGAAACAAACACAATGCAATGAATTTGTTGAAGAATTTTACAATTTCACCAAAAATCTTTACAGGAACAAGAACCCTCTTTGAATCTATGAAATCTGGTACGGTCCCTCACTATAATTTCTCTACCATATAATTTGGAAACAAGCTTCATCACAAGATGGCAATCACCACATATTCTAAGATTCTTGTTGATGTTAATGGGGCTCCCATCATCTGAACTGATCAAACAAAAAGCTAAAGCTAATTTCTCACTGTGATAACACAATGCATTCTCCTTCTCTTCATTTCCTATATCATGCAACACATAATTAGTTTCTGCTTCGTACCCGAATTCTCTGACTCTGAACGTAATCTCCTCCAGTTTCCGATATATTTCAGTCCAATTCGGATGAGTTTTATCACCATTGTAGAACTGGAACACGACGCCGTTCATCTCAGTATAGCTCATTCCTGGCACCTTCTTTACCTCCCTGTTCTTCATCGCGTCCCTCACCCTCCTGACATCGTTCCATCTCTCGTGTGCAGCATACACATTCGACAACAGCACAAAATCACCACAAGCGCTCGAGCCCATTGCCACGAGCTTTCTTGATGCTTTCTCTGCCATCTCCACGTTCCCGTATGTCTTGGAGGAGCCTAGCAGAGTTTGCCATAGCACTGCATCTGGTGGCATTGGCATGGACTCTGCGATTTTGAATCCTTCGTCTAATCTGCCGGCTCTCCCCAGCAAGTCGACTACACTTCCATAATGCTTCATGTTTTTGCTCACTCCATGTCTCTCCATCATCTCGAAAAGCTGCACCCCGTCATCCACCATCCCTGCGTGGTTACAAGCACACAATGCTGCTAGAAATGTGACATCATCCGGCCTTGGCCCGAGCCTGCCTCCGGCCATCCGATGGAAAAGCTCCATTGCTTTCGTTCCATTTCCGTCCATTGCAAATCCCATGATCATTGTGTTCCATGTTATGCTACTCCTCGAGCACCTCATTCCTTCAAACACACTGTAAGCCTTCTCCACCATCCCGCATTTTGCGTACATGTCAATAACAGCATTGCAGACGATCACATTCTGATCGAAGTGATTCCTCCTAATGTAGTCATACACTTTATCACCTTCTTTTATCGCGCCAAGCTGAGAGCAAGCCGACAGCGCGCCAAGAACAGTAATCTCATTCGGCATCATTACGCATGGACCGCCATAGCTGCCTTCACTCATTCTATTGAACAGCTTCAAAGCTTCATATGGCTGGTTCCCCTGCGCTAAACCAGAGATCAAAGCGTTCCAACAAGCAATATCCCTCTTAGACATTTCGTCGAACAGCTTGCACGCATGGTCCAGATCCCCGTACTTGGCGTACGCGTCGAGCAATGTGGTCTGCAACAGAACATCCGCACCGAACCCAGATTTTAAGACATGCGCGTGCATTTGAAGAGACTCACTTCCGGCCAATGCGCGGGCGCATGCCTTGAGGAAGAAGGAGCAGGTGAGGGCGTCGGATTTGCAGGGAGCACGCGACATGAAGAGATAGCACGTGACGGCATTGATGGGATGCTGGCTCTGTGCGTGACCGCGGATGAGTGCATTCCAGTCGTTAGTCGTGGGGAAAGGGACGAAGCGGAAAATTGCAGCGGCGTAGTGGAGGTTGCCGGCGGAGGAGGTGGCGCAGAAGTCTAGGAACTTTGAGCGGCGATATGATAGATGGAAGAGGCCCGTGACTAGGAGGTGGGCGTGGAGTTGTTGGATGTGAGGGAAAGAGATGCATTTCTGCAACAGACATTCTAGATAGGCCATTGATCATTGTATATTTCTTAAGTTCATGTCAATAATTTTCAAGTTTATCCTTACAACTTCTTAATCAAAGTTAATCCACTCGCTTACTTTTCCTTCCCCTCTCTTATGCTCAAATTCAAGAATTTGATGGTGAGATTTACCATGGAAGAGAAGAGAAAAAATATTTTTTTCTAGAAAAGGAAAGGATTTTAAATAAAAGAACTAGGGTTTTTCAAAATAAATAAATATTTATGGTAACAGCGATTTTATGTCAAACATTTTGTCTGCAACTCTCTCCCAGCCCCAGCCAACGCAAATGGAGGGAAAACCCAGCATCGAACTCGTCGATTCATTGAAAACCGAGATTGAATCTCTTCAGAAGATAATTGATGTATCAATCTCAGGCGCTGCATTTCGCTCCATTCATTTCTTAGTCATATGATAGTTGTCAAGTAATTTCTCTGATTAATATAGTTGCTTCTTTAATTTCTGAATTGCAGCAGCTGAACACCGAGAATGCTAAGCTATCTCGGAAGCTCTCGAATTGCATCTGCCAGAAGGTTTGCCAACTTGGTTAACATTCCTATCAGTATCATTTTGTTCTGTAATTAAGCATTATAGAGTAGAATGTTTCTGTGCAAACTCCTCGCTGAAAAAGACTATATCATCTTTAGAAACGTATAATGAATCTATGTAAGCATTGAATGTCAAAAAGTATTGAACTTGTACATCTATCCTCTTCAGTGTGATTACTTTCTTAGTGTGGAGGTCTCTAGGAATTGCACCTATGATTTGGATGAGCTTCAACTCTTAGTTTCCTGGTGCAGATTGAAGAGAGTCGTAAAACCCCTTTTGTTTCCAGGTGCAGGTTGAAGAGAGTCATCAAACTCCTTTTGTAGATTGCACTAGCTTGGTTGAGGAAATGCAGAAACAGAAATTAGGTGAAAATGGTTTGCAGAACAGATCGAAAGATAAAGAATCAGGTGATTATCATTTGTCATACTTTGATATCTAATAAAGGAATGCTGTGCAACTTTATTTTTGTGATGTTAGGGAGCTTGATTTGGTCTCCTTTATTCTTTCCTTTCAGATACATATGGCGATGCAATGACCTTGCATCATTTACCGAAGCGATATATTGCTCTAAAAATTATGTATTTTGGCCAGAGGTAAACATTCACAAATGTTTTGAAATTAATTTAAGCACTCTTTAATTTTCATCAATGGGTGAAGAGCCTTCTACCTTTACTTATCATGGACAGCCAATTTGCTAAGGGTACTTAACTTCAGAGCAATGGGTTGTCTTTATATTGTTTTGAAAGGATCTTATATTACTGCGTGGATAGATATTGATGCTTTTCAACAGGAAATAGAGTTGAAAAAGTAAAATAGTAACCATTGATGAACCCCTAGGTCTCCAAATTTGATACTCTCTATTAGTGAAATAAACGCCATGGTGCGCCAGATTTTTACTTTAGATACATTTGCAAGTTTTGAGTTTTATCGTCAAATGACTTATTGCACAGACAATTATCATTGCAGCTACAAAAGCTGCCATCCCATGCATAAAGCAATGGTAGTATAGTGATATTTTTGTTGCATTAGCCTCATAGAAGAGTTTTGCTTCGTTATGGTGATAAACTGTTGCATTATGTGTTACAGATTTTACGGTTTTGCTTCTGAGGCACAGATGGACCCGACAATAGAGGTGATACTTGCCCTTTTTCTCTTTTTCTCTGTATCACATTTTTTTACATGCAAAAGTAATCCTTCTTTTTTCTGTGATTTATTTATTGAGAATCTGAGCATGGTTCATGCCACTGGTCCAAGATTATCATTAATTGTATATGATATAGCGTAGCTTGAGTCTCCACTGTCGTGTAGATTTTCCTTTTAGTGTGCTTACCAAATACTCCTACTCTATATTGTTTAATGTGTCACATGTGGTTGTTGTGCATGGTAATCTTGGATATTTTGTCACATGAAGCATTTTATTATTGAATACCTGTTTCAGTTTGATGAAATGTCACTCCAGGATTTTGCTCCAATCTGATTAGGATTTTTACTGTGATTTTACATTAAAATGTTATAAAGGAGAATAGGTGAGTTATGCTTTATTAAAATAATGCAGTCGGAGATTTTTAAGGCCCTTCAAAAGACAAGGTTGATATCTGGTGATAAGAAGGAATTGCAATACTCGAGATGTGGCCGAACAGATAAGGGAGTTTCTTCTGTTGGCCAAGTAAGTATATAATCCTCTAGCTGCTTTTTTTTTTTTTTTTTTTTTTTTAAAAAGTGGGGTTTGGCATTATGTCTATCCCTTCAGCTCTTTCTGCTTTTCCATACACGATTTCTATTTGATATCTCAGTTCATTAAGCGATACATGAGATAGAACACCGATCTAAATATTGCCATTCTTATTGACTTATAAGAAAATGGTCTGTATCTGGTGTGATAGAAAGTGACAAGCAGAGTTGTGTGATCGCTAAAATTATTAACGACTTAGCAAAGCTATCAATATATCGACAAATAAAAATTATCGATCCCACGAGGAATGAAATAACGAACAATCCTAATTACTGAACTATAGCTTCTCAGAAAATTGTTTGAGGCGATCAAATTCAAAGGGTTTGGTAACATTAACTTGGAAAACTAAATAGAAAGTAATCTTCAAAAAGATCAAATTGAAACCAGACAGAATAATTAAACGGAGTTTTCAATAAAATTTAAAGATTCAGATTCTAGGGATTTATAACTATCCTTCATGACATGCAACAAATAAATCTATCAAATACCAGTTTAATTCCTTGAAAGATAGAAATCAAAAAAATATTGCAAACTTCTTTATTGGACAATTCACAAAGTAGATTATCGAAATTCCTTTACCCTTTCAGTCTCAAGAAATAATTCAATAACTCCCAAAATTAACAGATTAAATCCTATAGTCAAATTCCCTCTTTTTAAGACAAGAATAAATGATTATATTGTGAAATCCTTTTCGTGTTAATTAATAATCACCTTTTGAGTCTCAAATTAATTAACTAATAACCTAAATAAGTGGCCAACAAACCCAGGTTTAAATCAAAGCACAAAATTTCACAAATCTAACAAGGAAAGACATTCGCTTAACTTTATCCGTAAACATGCAGTCAAGATAAATTTTTAACCCTAGAATCTGATTAAGAATTTAGTTCATCATATTCATAATAACAAACATCATGAAAAGATAAAACTTGTAATGAACTTGCATTGATCAAATCGGAGTCCTGAATGAACAGTACAAATCCTTCGTGTCTTCAAACTCTACAAAATAAATCTAACATAAAATCTGCCTTGGGAAATAATATTCAATTCTAAAAACTAAGTGTCTAACCCTAAAAACTCGACTAAAAGTTTTTATATAGGTGTAGAAATAATCCCCATAAGGTATGGAATTAAACAAGGAAGAAAACTGACAAAATTACAAATTTCTCGCAAAATTGACTTCCGCGTCGACCGACACACATTCCACGTCGGTCGACGCGCGCTCCACTTCGACACAGTTTGCCTTGACATGCCACGTCAGCCCCGACCATCCACGTCGACCGACACACAGCTCACGTCGGTCGACGTGGAGCTCCCGCATCGACACCTCCGAAGTCGATGCCCGCTCGCCCGTCGACTGCTCGTGTCAACCGACACAGGTCTTGTGTCGGTCGATACAGAGCCAAAAATCCTAGTTTCATCCTTGCTTCGAATTCAAGCTCTTTTCTAGTAAAAACTCACCATCAAACACATGTATAGCACTAAAATACTACGATGCACAAATAAACATGAAAATCACGCAACTTGAACACTACATGAGCTAGAAACTAATTGATAAGTTAGCGAAATAACGAACTTATCACTGTGCAATCCTCCCTCCCAAGAATTCTTAAATTTTCCGTGCCTTTAAAAATATGAAGCACAGACTTCCAAGTTGTGTATTATTTTTCACCACTCACCATACCAGTTTTATGGACCACATTGGTTTTTGATATTTTGTTTAAACCATTTTACAAATAGGGATTACAACCGCATGATACTTTTTATCCTTGTGGTCTCTCTGTCGCTCTCTTACACTTTTGCTAATTACATTGTGCATTGTTAGAAGTTGGTGCTAAAATAAACTGGTTGATTCAGGTAATCTCTCTATTTCTGCGATCAAGTCTTAAAGAGACACCAGGGAGCAATGGGGATCCCAGAGAAACCTTTGCTGTGGGATCATGTGGTATGCCTAACAATTCTTATGTTGCAACCATAAAAATTTAGTTACTTGTAGTCCTTAAAAATAGAACTTTAGTGTAATAAGAAGATATTGTCGAAACCTACACTTCCCTGGAATAGTATGAGCTTCACTAGCATGGATTAATAGAACTTTCATTTGTCACATGTGATATGCCTTAATTAGGCTGCTAATATCATTTTTTACATTTAGTCTTGATATATATTATTTCTTCATGACAGATGGAGAAATTGATTATGTTAAAATACTAAACAGAGTTCTTCCTAATGATATTAGAATAATGGGATGGTCACCTGCTCCAACTGATTTCAGCGCTAGGTATTTGATTTCTTGTCACCATCTTCCTATTCTTTGCTGATAGGATCTTTATGGCTTTGCTTGATTAAGAAAAAATTACCAATTTACCAGTTTGAACAATAAGTGACCTAACATGATATAAATGCAGGTTTAGTTGTTTGAGCAGGGAATACAGATACTTCTTTTGGAGAGAAAACTTAGACATCATGGTATGTATCACATTGCCTATGATACACTGGCGTGAGCTTTTTACCTGTTCACTACTGAAATACAATATGTGTTTGAAGATATTTTTTGAATGTATTTAACAGGCAATGGAAATTTCAGGAATGAAATTTATTGGGGAACATGATTTCCGAAATTTTTGTAAGATGGATGCGGCTAATGTCCACAACTATAGGCGGCACATCACATCATTTGAAATTTTCTCATGCAATGAAAGGTTAAAAAGTAATCCTAAAACTTCTTCAAATCTCATTCCAATTAGCTTGGTGTATTTGATTTTGTGTTTAGTTTTTCTTTCTCATATGGATGAGGGTATTTCTATTCCTTGTAGTTATTGTTAGATTGATCCTCAAATTCTGATAATATCAATGCCAGGGTGCACTATTGATAGGTTGGTTGATTCTATTTATTTATGTTTCCTTCTCATCTTATGCAGGTATGATGGTAATGAGCTCTGGGCAATGAAAATCAAAGGTAGTGCTTTCCTGTGGCACCAGATCCGATGCATGGTTGCAGTACTGTTTTTGATTGGTCAAGGTCTTGAATCTTCTAATGTGCGTGACTCTTTTTCATATCAAGTCCTACGCTTTTGACTGTGCTACTAAAACATTTAGGAGTCAATTTTCTATGATAAACTCCATCATCTGTTGTGCTATTTAATTCAATCTAATCATGGGTTTTAATATTTGAAAATGATGTCTACCAAAAGATTTTCTGAATCATGCACTCGGGTTGTGTCAACGATGCAAACTGAGGTTTGTTTAGTATATAATAAGCTTCAGACTTGGGTTAGTTTTACAATAGGTCAACTTCAGTGAAATTTTCTTAAGATGATGTCCAAGCTTTATTGATCGAACATGTGTTAGTGACGTATTTTCTCAATATTAATTTGCAGTATGCAAGCCAACTCTCTGAGCTTCTTCTAATGACGCGTGCTTACGATTTTTGGAAAATTTTCAGATTCTGAGAGGATATTGTTTCAACCTTTATCACAGGTGATAGATGAGTTACTGGATGTTGAAAGAACACCAAGGAAACCTCAATACAAAATGGCTCCTGAAATTCCCCTGGTTCTTCATTCTTGTGAATTTGATGGTCTCAGATTTATGTGTTCATCAGGTAAATTACTTCCAAGTTATAGCGCCTTCATTTTCAGCCATTCTGGTCATTCTACTTCTTTGATAACTCCATTTGGAGGCATGAGTTGTTATGTGCTCACTCAATTATAAATGATTATAGGAAATCTTTGTCTTCTTATCTGATGCTGATGATTCTTCTGTTTCTTTTGCCCTCTCCATAGAGCTAACAACATCACTGCGTTTAAATCTTGCTTAATTTATTTTTTCACATAAAAGAAGCAATCTATTCTAGGGGGTCTGATTCTATTCATGGCTGAAATAGAATTAGAGGAAAAAATCATGACAAAAAACTTTGATTATCCAGACCTCTGCTATCCCCGAAATCCCGCAGCTCCAAATGAACTTGACTTTAAAAGCTTTCATTTCACGGATATGGTTTACAGATGCTAGGCAATCTCTGCGTGCTCACTTGGAGAAGGAATGCCGAAGTTATAAACTTCAAGCAGCAATCTTTCATGAGGCCTTGCTAGCATCTTCTTGCACCTCACACGGTACCACTGCCTTGCTTCTTACCTCCTGCTTCTCTATTCTCTCACAAACCTTCTTGTTTGCAGATTACAGTCAGCCAAACAGCAGAACAAAAAAGAAGGAACCCACTCACATTCCGCTGATGTCTCGACCAACTGAGCGTGAGTTCCACTTATCATAATGTTGCTTATTTCATCTCAATCTTTGTTTTTATGCATGTTTTTCAGATAGAAAATGAATTTGATACTATTGAAGTAGTTACTGCTACCATTCAATTACTTTTGCAGTAGAGTGAATTAACTAGGACCTTGAATGCATCCTACAGAAGAAGGCCCCCTACTAAGATAAAAATACAGTTGTGTAGCTTTAGAATATATGTTTTGAAAAGGTTGAGATAGTTTTATCCGTGGACTAAGAAAATGGTAACCAAACTCAATATCAGCCGTTGATTTGCTGCATTATCTTCAGCTTCTTACGAAGAACGGCGTGCTAAACGTTCCGGTGGTAGGGAGAGCAGCAAAGGGTAGATGTTCTTGTTGATGCAGATGCAGATTTTCATTCTTGTGGATGGACCACCCTTCTCTATTGCATTATGTGTAAACGAAGTGAATTGTGTCTTTCAGTTTTGACTCATCCTTCTGTAAATTAATGTCACCATATGTTTTGAAATGAATTAATTTTGTGCCACCGACTTTTAAAATTTTTTCTCATCTTATCAGTGCCCAAAATTGCTTATTTTTAGATCAAAATAGCATAATGTTGTGTTATCAGTGATAGTGTGAAGTTATATATTAGTGTCACGGGGCGATTATTCTTGCTACTTGATTATTTCGTATTTTTATATGTGAGTTGATCTAAAAATATAATATGTTACAACTTTAACTTACTTTTTCACTATATATTCCCTTCGTCTCGTCCGAATTGCTACACTTACCAAATTTGGCGTCTCATCCTAATTGATACATTTTTAAAAATGACAATTTTCTCACACTCGACAATAAAATATTAATTTCATTTACACTCACATCCTTAATTCCCGTACTGAAAAAAAAATGTATCAATTGGCACGGGACAGAGGGAGTACATTGATTTCAATTAAACGAAAATATGAATTTAATATATTAATATGTAATTTAGAATTAGAATAGATATGAGTATTTGAGAAAACTAAATTGAGAAATATTGTATTTTTGAAATAAATAAATAAATGCGACGGTTAAATGGAGCAACCGCTTTTCCCGCGGTTTTGGAGGGCTATGGGCTCCACAACCCTATCCCCTAGGAATCGCCATCCAACAGAAAACACAACGACCTCTTCCCCATTGAAACCGTCGCCGTTTCCACCACCATCCACAATTCTCCATTCCACATCCTTCCCAAAACCGAACCCACATTTATTGGATTACTCGTCGGTTACTCTCTTCTTCCTGGTTTCAACGTATTCCAACTGCGCTGAATCTACAGGTCGCCTCCTCAATTTTGTGGCGAACTGTGATTTCGTCTTTTGCTCGAGCCTTCATTCCCCTTTTTTGGCTGGTGAGACTCAAATCGTTTATCTTTCTTCATAGATATATGTGTGTATTGATTAATTCCTGATTTCCTTGCCAAGAGATAGAGAGCGCGAATGTATGTCATGAACGCCGCGATTTTGCACTTTTCCAGCCACTGCATTTTTTTTGAACATTTCTTTATGAAAACCTAGTTGAAACGAAGGTCCAATTGCCGATTGAATAAACTATTGCTCGAGAAGATGGATTTTGTTACGTTGATATAGTCGAGTTTGGGAAAAAGCTCATTCTGTGAGATCTGGTTATCCTAAAAAAAAGGTTCATACTCGATTTTGTTTAGTAATGGAATGATAGATACAGTTACTTACGTGATAGATAAAGTTTTCGCTGCATAATATGCCTTCTGTCATGTTCTTGATTTTCCAGTTGGAACTTTGCAAGCGGCTGTGGTGGGAAAGGGACGTGGGGAGGACTACTTGATATGGAAGACGATGGGGTTGTAGATGATCCCAATGATCCAAATTACAGTAGTGATAAGGTGATAATCAATAGTGAGTGGGTGGTTTTTCTGATTTCGGATTGGCCTGCTTGTTAACGTGAGCCGTTGTGATTTCAGGATGACAAGAAACTCACCAATGGAGTGAATGAGAAGTTTGAAGAGTTCAAGAAGAAGGCTACTGTTGTGGTGGAGGAATATTTTGCCAATGATGATGTCACCTCAACTGCCAATGAACTGAGAGAACTCGGGATGCCTAGCTACCACTATTACTTTGTCAAGAAGCTGGTCTCCATTGCCATGGACAGGCGGGACAAAGAGAAAGAAATGGCTTCTATTCTGCTATCCTCTCTCTACGGTGATGTCATTGATCGCCAGCAAGTTTACAAAGGTTTCCAGAAGCTCGTGCAGTCCGCAGACGATTTAATTGTGGACATTCCGGACGCAGTTGATGTTCTTGCATTGTTCATTGCTCGAGCAATTGTTGACGACATACTTCCTCCCTCGTTCTTGACAAAGACTGCGGCTTATCTAAGCAAGGAATCGAAAGGTGTAGATGTCATCAAACGAGCCGAGAAAGGGTTCTTATCAGCTCCATTACACGCAGAAGTCATTGAGAGGTGCTGGGGAGGAAGAAAGAATAGGACAGTTGAAGATCTGAAGGCGAAGATAAACGACTTATTGATAGAGTATGTAGTGAGTGGAGATGTGAAAGAGGCTCGTAGATGTATAAAGGATCTACATGTTCCTCACTTTCATCATGAGATAGTGAAGAGAACTATCTTGATGGCTATGGAGAAGAGACAGGCCGAAGGCCGCCTTCTCAACTTGCTTAAGAGAACTTCTGAGGAAGGTCTGATCAATTCCAGCCAGATATCAAAGGGATTTTCAAGAATTATTGATTCTGTGGATGACTTGTCTCTGGATATCCCAAATGCAAAGGTTTTGTTGCAGTCCTTGATCTCAAAAGCAGCATCCGAGGGGTGGCTAAGCGCCTCGTCTTTGAAGTCACTCTCACTGCTTCCCGGAAGGCAGGTTGTGGAAGATAGTACAGTGAAGGCCTTCAAGAAGAAGGCTGAGTCGATAATCAGGGAGTATTTTCTGTCGGGCGACATTTCAGAAGTGATCTGTTGCTTAGAATTCGAGAACAGCTCTTCTGTGTCTGAACTAAATGCGGTTTTTGTGAAGAAACTGGTGACACTAGCCATGGAAAGGAAAAACAGGGAGAAAGAAATGGCATCTGTTTTGCTTTCCTCCCTGTGTTTCCCATCAGAAGACGTGGTGAGTGGTTTCATAATGCTGATAGAATCAGCAGAGGACATGGCCCTCGACATCCCCATCGTTGTGGAGGATCTCGCAATGTTTCTAGCACGAGCCGAGGTGGATGAAGTGCTGACACCCCAAGAGATGGAGGAGATAGGGAGGCACTTCCCTGGGAAGTCAATAGGCAACGACGTGACACAAATGGCCATGTCTCTGCTCAAGGCCCGGCTTTCAGGGGAGCGTATACTGAGGTGTTGGGGCGGAGGAGGGAGCTGGACAATCGAAGACGTGAAGGACAAGGTGGGGAAGCTTCTGGAAGAGTTTGCAGCAGGCGGAGACACTCGGGAGGCTTGCAGGTGCATAAAGGAGCTGGGAATGCCATTCTTTCACCATGAGGTGGTGAAGAAATGCTTGGTGATTCTGATGGAGAACAAGAATGAGAGGATGTGGGGTCTGCTGCGAGAGTGCTTCGATATGCAGCTGATCACGATGAACCAGATGAGCAAAGGGTTCATGAGAGTGAGTGAGTGTCTTGATGACCTGACTTTGGATGTGCCTGATGCTGAGAAACAGTTCAAGAATCTGGTCCAACGCGCCACGGATCAAGGATGGCTGGACACTTCCTTGCTTGGTTTGAATGGAACTGAACAAGTAAAGAGGAATGGCTCTGGTTGAAACCAATCTTGCATGCTCATTTTGCCTCACTACACTTCTCTAACTCTTTAATTGCTGATTTCTTTTTTATTTATATTTTCTGCATAATAACATGCTCTTTTCTCTTGTGTTGTGGTGTTTATTATACCACCTCCAAACTGTACTAACATCTTATAAAGCATTGGCATGCATGATATGTGGTGATTGAATGAAGCATTTTATTTTTTATTTTAACTAAAGATGAATTAAGGAGAGGAATTCTTACTTGGATTCATAATTATTTTTAGCTACCAAAGTGTTGTCTTTCATGTTTGTTTTTTTTTTATACTTTGGATTGGAAGGATTGAGATTCAAGTGCCTGACCCTTTTCTGAGTTGAAATGAGATTTTAACTAGGAATAAACTTTAAATGTATGATATACTGGTTAACGCATTTAGTTAGTGTGAACTATAGTGTATGATTTATTCTTGTAATTTGATCAAATTTAAAAAATGTAGATGGAGTTGACCCAAAAATAGTTAACAAACAAGTAGATGGAGTTGACCCAAAAATAGTTAACAATATAGGTTGAATAATTAAATTTAACTCAAATTGCTATCAAATTTAATTCCAG
>JAPKLW010001900.1:77483-102755 GCA_026898455.1 Plectranthus barbatus | reverse complement strand
GGATGTAAACTTTGTATCCCTTTTGAGCTGGAGGATATCCAACAAATACCCCAGCTAAGGATTTAATCTCTAACTTATTTGAGTGTGACAATTAATTTAAGACAAAACTTTGACAGCCAAAAACTCTCAGCATGGAGTAGTCAGGATGCCTATGATGAAGAATAGAATAAGGGGTTTTCCATTTGAGAATGGGTGAGGGAACTCGATTAATAAAAAAGGTTGCAGTCAGGATTGCTTCAGCCCAAAAATAGGTAGGAAGTTTAGAGTTTAAGAGAAGAGCTCTAGCAACCTGAAGCAAATGCCTATGTTTTATTTCCACAACCCCATTTTGTTAGGGTGTGTTAAGGACAACTTCTCTAGTGTAAGATACCAAGGTGATGAAAGAGGGACTGACATTGTGAGTTAACAAATTCGGATCCATTATTTGTTCTTATAACATTCACAGATTTGTGGTACTGGTTTTGGACATATTTAATGAAGGTTTCAATCATGGAAGCAGCTTGACTTTTGAATTTTAGCATGAATGTCCAAGTGGTTCTACTGAAAGCATCGCATCTACAATTGTAAGGAAAAATCTATATCCATCAAGAGATTCAACTTTGTAGGGACCTTACAAATCCATATGTAAAAGATCAAAGCAAGACTTGGAAGAAATATTGTCGACAGTAAAAGAGTTTTTGTGTTGCTTAGCCTAATTGAAAATGTCACAATAAATATCCAAACATGGTTCAACAAAAGGAATACAATTCTTCAAGTGAATGAGAACATTGTTTGAAGGGTGCCCTAGTCTAGTACGCCATAAAATGGCAGACAAAACATTATGAATAACAAGAAAAACAAGCTTGCTGTCAGATAAAGATTGGGCAACAAAGAGTTGCTGAGACTGTTGGATAGCTTGCAGTATGAATGAGCTATAATCCAAGACATATGGATTCTTGATCACTCTCTTTGCAGCTATCATTTTATAAGACCTAAGGTCCTGTGAAAGGCAGAAAGAATTATAATCTAAAGAGAAGGTTGGAATCAATGGTAAAACTTCTAACAGACATAAGATTGAATTTGAAGTTAGGTAGGACAAGCACATAGTTAAGCTGAAGAGAATCAGAGATAATAGCAACACCAATACGAGTGACATAATTGAGAGAACCATCTGGCAAACAAGCTGGTTCGAGGGTGGAGTTTACAGGTTTACAGTCATGGAGAAGGGTGAGATTACAACTCATGTGACTTGTGGCTCCTATGTCTACAATCCAAGCATTAAGACCAATATCATTAGAGGAAGTAAAGTGACAAGAATGGCTCAGCAAATTACCTGCAAAGTAACCAAAGAGGGTCAAGTTGACCATGTCCGCTGCTTCACTCACATTCTTCTTGTCACCCTCAATAGTAAGATCATTTAAGTCTTCATGTCATTGCAATGGATTGTCAGCAACTTGAGCAGCAATAGTAGGGCCCTTTTTCTTTAATCCATCCCACCATTCTGAATATCCCTTCAGCTTAAAACAAGTCTCAATAGAGTGACTTGTTTTCTTGCAATAGGTGCAAGTTTGGTTGCTCCGATCTTCCTTGAATGGAGCTTTGCCTCTGACAGTGTTTCTTTGCCAATGTTGAGGACCTTTGGCGTGCATAACAATGGCCTCTGAGCCCATGTGATCAACCACCAATTTGTTCTGTTCAACTTTCAACATAATTGCATAAATGCGGTTCACAGTAGGCAAAGGGTCCATGAGAAGAGCCTGATTTCTTTCAATATGAAATGTGTCGTTCAATCAAAAGAGAAATTCCATGGATTTATCCTCCATGAATCGTTCTTTAGACAACTTGCTCATAACACGAAAAGTAGCTTCAATGCCCTGTTAAAATCAACAGCTTATTTATCATATAAACTCTTATTAGCATCATCTAGGCTAAAAGGGGGCCTGAGTTGATGCAATTGATCAATTAGATTTTTAAATTTTCCTTAGTAAACTGTTACACCCATGGTTTCTTATCTAACATTTGCTATATCCTTTTTGATTTGAAATAGTATAGATAGGTTAGACACACCATACCTCTCTTCCACTTCAAATCGGCAGCAAAATCAATATAAGCAAACCGATGTACGGGATCATTAGAAATAGAGTTCTTGATCCATGAGAGAACCATACTATTTACCTTTCTCCATCTTCTGTAAAACTTGGAATCAATGGCTGGTTGAGAAATCGTCCCATCGATGAATCCAAGCTTGTCCTTCGATTCAAGAGCTATGAACATATCTTTCTTCCATAGTCAGTAGTTCATGTCGGTAAGAGGAACGAAGACGAGCTGCATACCCGGGTGATCTGAACTGTGTTAAACCAGCTGCTCGTCAAAATAATCATCGAGCTTCAAGTCGTCGGTCATGGCGAAATCAATCAATTCGGTCTGGCTCTAAATACCATGTAAAATATGTGCAGAAAACATGAAAGGAACACGAGAAACATGTGGAACAAAACTCTGATTTTCTCATTCATCTAACAAACTTGTACGATACAACTTTATATACAAAAGCAACGCAAAAAGAAAGAACACGTGACAAATGCCAGCTGTACAAAGAATAACAAACTATCAAGATCAAAAAATATCTCGCAAACCGCACGTCAGCTGGGTGGCTTCTTGTGATGCAAATATGTCTTACTCACATATGCATGGCTGGCTGCAGCTCGATTGATCAAAATCTTCTTATTTTGAGCAATATCCTCGACACCACCGTGCTCGGCTTTCTTAAACTTTAACAATTATAATTATGATAATCCATTTTTTTGGGCTCAGCAAGTCTTTAGTTATTCGAACTAAATTTTTTAGACTACAATATTTCAATCTTAATTTATATTTTGACTCGGTTTAATCGGGCTTAGGCTAAATTAAATTGGCGTATGAGTTATGACGTATATATAAATACCCGACCCGGAGGCAATGAGTCAGTTCCCGGAATTTCAGAACCCTACTTCCCGACCGTGCAGGGGCAATTGCCATAAGGAATCTCTCTCTCTCTCTCTCTCACTCACTGTTATTGTCTCTCACACAATGAATGTAAAGATATATAGTATTGATAATTCCTGCTTGTTCCGATCGTTTAACCCGGGTTGAGGTGAGTCATCTTGTCCTCTGCCGCTCATATGAACTTAATTGCATGCGCTAATTTATAATTGCGTGTGCGAAGTAGAATTTGTTTGTGTTGAATATATCAAATAGCGGCTAAATGTAGGGCTTTTTGATATGTGGTTTCATCAGATAATCTGAAGAAAGATTCCATGTTAACTCGTGTTTGGTGAGTTAGTGATCACTGATTCTGGAACTGGAATTTTGCAGGGAGTTTTTGATTTGGAGTGGTGTTGATATATTAGAGAAACTACATTGGCAGTAATCCGATGGGGAAGAAGAAGCCTAACGCGCGTGATGAGGAGGCTGGTCCTTCGGGGGGAGCTAAATCAAAGAAGAAGTTTTCGATTGATGATGATGAATATTCTATTGGAACCGGGTTGTCGGAGGAAGCTGTTATTCCGGAAGAGAAAGCGGCTTGGCCTTTGGGTAAGAAGAAGAAGGGCAAGAAAGGGGGTTCGAAGAAAATAGAGCCAAAGGATGATGATGAAGAACTGGGGGACAGTGTTGTTTCAGAAGAGGAGGATGAGGATGACAAATTTGGTGGGAAAAAGAAAGCAAAGGCGAAAAAGAGTGGAAATAGCAGCGGTTATAGTGCATTTGCGTTGCTAGCTGAAGACGAGGATGGTCTTGAAAGTGAGGAAAAAGATGATGATGAAGAACAGGGGAACAGTGTTGTTGCAGAAGAGGAGGATGAGGACACTCCTGTGATTGAATTTGGTGGAAAAAAGAAAGCTAAGGCGAAAAAGAGTGGAAATAGCAGCAGTTTTAGTGCATTTGCGATGCTAGCTGAAGACGAGGATGATATTGAAAGTAAGGATAAAGATGATGATGAAGAATTAGGCGTGCCTGCTATTTCATTTTCTGGGAAGAAGAAGCCTTCTAAGAGTAAGAAGAGTGGTGACAGAATGTCTTCAGCCTTTGAATTGCTTGATGGAGAGGAAGGGAATGGAGACAAGAATGAAAGTTCCAAAGAGGAAGACGGAGATGTTGCTATTACTTTTACAGGTAAAAAGAAGAAGTCAGTAAAGGGCTCGAAGAAGGCATCATTTAGTTCGGTATTGCTTGAGGAAGAAAATGATGACGAGGCACCTGTTCCAGAGGTCGGGGATGATTTTGTAGAAGGTGGTGCTAATGATCAGGAGGAAGAAATTTCGAAAGTTAAATTTACCGGCAAAAAGAAGTCGTCAAAAAAGAACGTAAGTGATGATACTGCAACCGAAACTGGTACCAGTGATACAACATCTAATTTTGTTGAGCCGGATCAACATGGTGATGAATCTAAAGATAAAAGGCCTAACAATGAAGAAGCAACATCTAAAAACAAGAAAAAGAAAAAGAAAGGTGGGAAAAATCTTAAAGAAGATGAAGACGACTTTGACAAACAGCTGGCTGAGTATGGTGCCAAACCTTCTGTGAACACAGGTCAAAGTTCTGAGGCAGCGCCAGTTGCACCCCCTCCAGAAGAGCAGTTACAGAACCAACC
Organism: Plectranthus barbatus; assembly: GCA_026898455.1. NCBI lineage: Eukaryota > Viridiplantae > Streptophyta > Magnoliopsida > Lamiales > Lamiaceae > Plectranthus > Plectranthus barbatus. The sequence continues at coordinate 98,149 of JAPKLW010001900.1, read as the reverse complement.
TGAACAAGAAGAGGCTGGAGAAGAGGGACCGGTGGAGTCTGTAACTTCTAAGAAGAAGAAAAAGAAGAAGGAAAAGGAGAAAAAAGTATCTACCTCTGCAGTTGAAGAAAAATTGGAAGAAACAAAAGATGAGATAAATAGTAAAGTACCTGCTAAGAAAGTGCCGAAGCATATCAGGGAGATGCAGGAGAAACTTGCTAAAGTTAAGGAAGCTGAAGAGAGAAGAAAACGGGAAGAAGAAGAAAGGTTGCGGAGAGAAGAAGAAGAAAGGCTTCGACAAGAAGAACTAGAAAGATTAGCTGAAGAGAAAAAGCGCTCAAAGAAGGAGAGAGAGAAGGAGAAACTCCTTAAGAAAAAACAAGAAGGAAAGCTTCTAACAGGGAAGCAGAAGGAAGAGGCTCGGAGGTTGGAGGCAATGAGGAAGCAAATTCTTGCTAATGCAAATTTGGATTTATCAACTGGAGAGTCTTCTGGAGCTCCTGCAAAGAGACCTCTGTACCAGAAGAAAAAACTAAAGCCACAAAGCCAGACTAATGGAGCTTCAGAAGATGTGGAGAGCACAGATTCAAAAGAAATCCAACAAAGTGCTGTGTCGGAGTTGGATTCTGTTGAACCCAAGAATGTCGAGGAAGTGGAGTCTTCAAGTGCACAGGATAAATCTGAGCTAAATGATGCTGTTGAAGACAATGGGGTTGATGACGAAGAAGAAGATGATGATGAGTGGGATGCTAAAAGTTGGGATGATGCTGACTTGAAATTGCCTGGTACAAGGGTATTTGCAGATGAAGAAGTGAACTCAGAACCTGAATCTCTGCCTAAGAAGGATATAAAGAGCACGCAGACTGCTCCTGAAGATGCTGAGCTGCGTCCAACCAAGCCAACTGGCTTGGCTGTTTCAGTTATGTCCCTTAAACCGGAGAATGTGGATGTTCCAACAAATGGGAAGAACAAGAAAGTTCTTGTGGAAGAGGAAAAATCAAAACCAGACAATCATCCTGTTCAGAATGGACAGAACCTTCGGTCTCCTATATGTTGTATTATGGGTCATGTTGATACTGGTAAAACGAAATTGCTTGATTGTATTAGAGGTACTAATGTCCAAGAAGGTGAGGCGGGTGGAATTACACAGCAAATTGGAGCAACCTATTTCCCTGCTGAGAATATACGTGAGAGAACAAAGGAACTAAAAGCTGATGCAAAGCTCAATGTCCCGGGTCTGTTATTGATTGATACCCCTGGACATGAATCTTTCACCAACTTGCGTTCTAGAGGATCAGGGTTATGCGATATTGCAATTTTGGTTGTTGATATAATGCATGGGTTGGAACCACAGACAATTGAGTCGCTCAATCTTTTGAAAATGAGAAGCACAGACTTTATCATTGCCCTAAACAAAGTGAGTCAGCTTGTAACTTGTCGTTGTTGAGTTTCTCATACCCATGCTTTATTGACTTTTTTCTGCTTGATAATGCAGTTGGACAGACTATATGGGTGGAAAACTTGCAGGAATGCACCAATTGGAAAGGCAATAAAGCAACAATCAAAAGATGTCATGATTGAATTTAACATGAGACTAACTCAGGTCTTGTTTATCTCTTTCATTTGCCAAGTAAGTTTCTCTTCTAACATTGGTAATCTGATACCTTTTGTTACAGATTATCACTCAGTTTAAGGAGCAGGGCCTCAATACTGAGTTATATTACAAGAATAAAGAAATGGGAGAAACTTTTAACATTGTACCAACAAGTGCCATAAGGTTTTCTTAAGGACTTTTTTACTTGTCAAGTTATTATGTCTTAATTTTGTTTTCTCTACACTATAAATTTCTGCAATTTCTAACTTGTTGGTAACTGGCGAACAGTGGGGAGGGCATCCCTGATCTATTGTTACTGCTGGTCCAGTGGGCCCAGAAGACAATGGTCAAAAGGCTTACATATAGTGAGCAAGTGCAGGTTTGCTCCTTGATCTGCTGCTGTTTGATAATGAGGAAGATAGTACAATGAAATTTCTTCTAACCATTTAACCTAAAATTTGCTACAGTGTACTGTTTTGGAAGTTAAAGTAGTTGAAGGACATGGCACCACAATTGATGTGGTATTAGTAAATGGTGTGCTTCATGAAGGAGATCAAATAGTTGTCTGCGGCATGCTGGTATGCATTCTATGCTTCATTCTATTTTTGGTTCCTTGGAAAGAAGATACTAACGAGCATTCTGTCGCATTTTTTTCAGGGACCAGTTGTTACCACAATTAGAGCATTGCTAACTCCCCATCCCATGAGGGAGCTGCGAGTCAAGGTGAGATTTGTAACATTTGTTGTAGATTTATTTGACTCTTCAGACCAATTTATTATTTCTATTGCCTGTGCAATTGCTAAGCTGCTGCATGAAAATGTTCCTAAATTGTTTCTAGAATATTATATCATTATTTGGCTTTCCTGGAGATAAATGTACTAGGCTATCTTCTTGGTCCAATATTTTTGTTTGGATGTATTTCTGTTCTAGATGCCAATTTTTCATGGTGCTCTGATCAAAGAATACTTTCTGAAGTGATTGTTTACATGAATATTTTCTTCATAACTTGGAGCCTGTCTTAATATATAACATTTTCATTTTTTCTTCCCAGGGAACATACTTGCATCACAAGGAAATCAAGGCTGCCCAGGGTATCAAGATTGCTGCGCAGGTAAGTTTTAATTCTAACAATATCACCTTATAGGCTTATAGCCATAGACAATTTAAGATTATTGCTTTTGATTTTCTAATAATCACAGAGAGATGAGAGCATTCGTACTTGCTTGCCTAATTGACTGATTAACATCATCAGGTTTAGATATGGAGGGTAGGATAGCAGTGAATTATATCCCTAAAAACTCCATCTAATATTTCTTCCTCCCTTCTTTCTTAGGGCCTTGAGCATGCCATTGCAGGCACTAGTCTTTATGTTGTCGGCCCTCGTGATGATGTTGAGGACATTAAAGAAGCTGCTATGGATGATGTCAACTCAGTGATGAGTAGGATTGACAAAAGTGGTGAGGGAGTTTACGTACAGGCATCTACCCTTGGGTCTTTAGAAGCTCTACTAGAGTTCTTGAAAACTCCGGCAGTGAACATACCTGTCAGTGCTATAAGCATTGGCCCAGTGCACAAGAAGGATGTGATGAAGGCGAGCGTCATGCTTGAGAAGAAAAAGGAATATGGGACAATATTGGCTTTTGATGTTAAAGTAACACCAGAAGCTCGGGAACTTGCTGATGAGCTTGGTGTGAAAATATTCCAACATTATATACCATCTATTTGATCAATTTAAGGCTTACATAGATAATCTTAAGGAGGAAAAGAAGAGAGAAGCTGCAGAGGAAGCAGTTTTTCCCTGTGTCCTCAGGATAATGCCAAACTGTGTTTTCAACAAGAAGGACCCGATTGTGCTGGGTGTTGATGTCATTGAAGGCCTTGCGAAGGTAATATATGCAAGATCGGCAATCAAGTAGAATTCGCATGCTGATACAGTATCTTCTGAAAATCTTCTCGTAATTTGATTCTGCATGTGTTTTACATTTGCCTTTTGCCTCGTAATCTTCCCTTCCTGAAATGCCTCAAGGTTGGTATTTGGAAGTAACTGCTCTTCAATTTTTTATATGTATGACAGAGATTCATGTGCATATTTCAGTGTGTAATTGTGAAGCTTATTATAGTCATTATGGTGATTTATTTGCATTTGTCTTTAATTTGGAAAAAATAATACTTTACTCTTATCTGGCAGATTGGAACACCTATTTGTGTTCCACAAAGGGAATTCATCGACATTGGTAAGATAGCTTCAATTGAAAATAATCATAAGCCTGTTGATTATGCCAAGAAAGGTCAAAAGGTGGCCATTAAGGTATGTGATATTGAAATTGGAAGCTTCTTGCAATCTTTTTGATAGCTTTGAAATCTTTGCAAGTTACTGGATGATATTAGTTCAGATGAGCACGAGCATCTAAATACCTTCATGCTTGTATCAAACCATGGATACCTATGTGGACCAATAACTAGTTGACCTGCATTGAGAGATGTATTGCAGTACTGCTTACTCGTGTAATTCTCATGTAGTATTTGAACAAGTTATGCAAAGACATAGGAATGGGACACGGTTATAGTGATCATAAATTGCTGTATGCTGGTAGCTTGATGAGGATCTTCCACAATACAAGATGAGGGTAGTTGCCCAAATAACTGTGTTGGAACATTGACTATTGATCAAATATTGGGTGGATCTGATCTTTTGATTAAGTTGTCAATCTCCATGATCACCTGTGCAAATGAACTAAATTTATCTTGGGAGTTAACGAGTGACTGTTGATGATAAACTTTATATCAGTTTTGTTGCTACTATTGTAATGTGATGAATCTGTGGTTGCAGATAATTGGAAGCAACCCTGAGGAGCAACAGAAAATGTTTGGGAGGCATTTTGAGATGGAGGATGAGCTTGTGAGCAAGATTTCCAGAAGATCACTCGATGCTCTCAAAGAGAACTATGCGGTCCGTACATTTTATACTACTACTATTATTATCATCAACTATACAGCCCCATGAAAAGTGAGCCTTTTGCTCCATTGAATACATATGCAGGATGATCTTTCTACTGAAGACAAACGATTACTTTTCAAATTGAAGAAAGTGTTCCAGATACTGTGACTTTGGTTCAAATGGAGCTTGCTACTCTGCTGGGGAATGGATGCTGGTTGCAGCAATTTTGTGTCCACTCTCCCAAACTGAGGTTTTCTTTCTTTCTTTCTGCACATACTAATGTTGAGAGGAGTCTCTCTCCCTCATTCACATCCTCACTTATAAATATCACTACATTATCGCTTTAATACTAGTTTTGGGCACATAAAATAGAGTACATTAATTTGAATCTAACTCTATCAACATGTTCATGTTTGAATTCATGACTTATTGAATGCAAACACTTAAACTTGCACTCACTTGCACATTTAATGCTTGATATTTTATTTTACAATGCTGATGTATGATCAAAAAATATATATTTACATATATTCTTTAGTAATTATTTTAAAATATATTTATTTTATTCATTGATATTATATATTAATTAAATTATAATATACATTTTTATTATATATACAAATTTAATAAAAAAAATAGATAGAACACAAAATTACAAAAATAGTAAATAATATAGTTTAGTAAAGGTATAGTATTGCAATTATAATATTTTTAAATCTTACTAATATTTATTATATATATATTATAATATAAGAAATTAGTTAAAAAAAACTGATACAAAACCAGATAATGGAGGCAGAATTTTTATCCTTGTAGTGTGTATAAATTATTAAATATATCTAAATTATTACACACGTAAGAAAGGGAAAAAAATAAAGAAAATAAAAGTCAACGTATTGATGTCTAAATTATTAGACAGAATGCACGCGTACCAAAGAAAAAAATTAAAAAGGGGCTTGAGCGTAATAATCTGAAATTGTGGGGCAAAATCGAGATTTTAGAAATAGAGGTATCAGGTAAAGTGTATGTATACAACCAAACAACAACAAGACGACCCACCCGGTTATGAGTATGGCCAACAACGTCGGGGTTGGAGAAATTGAGGAGGCGGCCGCGCCGCTGCTGCAGAATAGCGTCGAGCCGGAGCCGGTTCCGAAGAAGAACCGGTCCGTCAAAACGAGTGTGCCGGAGGCGGAGGTGCACATCTACAGAGTAGGAAAAGGCCCGATCGACGTGATCAAAATGGGTTTGGGGGGCTGGGACCAAGACCAGCTGGAGGTTCGAGAAATCCTCGACAAGTACGGGTTCAAGTCCGTCTATGCATTCACGCCTGGATCGGGTCGGGGCGTCCCGATCCGGTTCAACCCCAAGAACGGCCGCTCCTTGCTTACGTACAGAGATGGCGCCCTTATTTACATCGACGGCGAGCCTAAGGTGAGGATTTTGCGGATGGGTTTTTTTTTTCTTGAATTGTGGTGGTTTTGGTTTAGAGGTTCTTGTTGAATTTTAAGACTTGTTTTTATCTGTTCTAGTTGACCGATTGAGTTCCAAATCTTTTGTCGTCTTATGTCTTACTGAGAGGCTTATGTTATGTTGATGTTGATTTTTGAAGTGAGGACCTTACCAAAGATTAATTTTGTCATGTCTCATTGCAGTTGCACTCTCTGTTTCTCTGTAACATGTATCAATTTGATGTTGGAAATCAGTCTCTGAAAGAGAGAGAATTGATTCTTTTTGCCTTGCACATGGTAACTTTTTGGTCTGTTATGTCCTAATCCATATTACTATATTCTTGAAGTGAGTCAAGGTATAGAGTAGTTATTCTAGTAAGCCAAGTCTTTCTGTTTCTTCCTTGCAGCTTCTTTTGGCTGGATAGTTTAACCAGCAGCGCCTGATTCGCCTAATTTGTTAAGTTTCCTAACCTTCATGATTTTCGTTACATTTTACCTATTGTACTTGATGTGTGAAAGAGAAGACCTCTCTAGATTTTGTTAAAAGGTTTTGACTTTAGGACACCTGAATCAACCTCATCCTGGGAAGGTACAGCTAGAGTTACTAAAGAATGGGCAAATAAAGCTCACTGTTTCATGTATTGTAAGAAGCCCAGACACCTTGTTCCTTTCCTACTCCTTCTCCTGATCTGGCCACTTTGGTTTTAAACCAATCCTTCCACTTTGAATCCTTGCCATACCTGGAGTTTGGCAAATAAGCTATTATTTTCGAAACTGTTATGTCTGCCTTCATCTTTTCATGCATCGTATATCCTTTTAATTCCAAATTGCATCATGCTACACATGTTGATTTTTGGCCAGTAATATTTGATATAAAATCCAATGGAAGTGCCAGCTGTTGTTGGTTTGTCAGTCTTAACTTGTCACCTTTTCGAGGGTTTGAGTTTTCTTGGATTTATATAGTTCTTCATGTGCAATTGTTGTTGCATAAACTTTGCTTTTTACTATTTACTTTCTAAATTGTTGAATGAGTGCAAATGTGTATTGAAATGACAGCAGAACTAGCAATAAAATTCTAACCTGATGTTCATATGTATATATATATATATATATATATATATATTCAAATAGTTGAACATACAAGACTTTTGCTTTGGCTCATTCCAAACTTGTAAATGCAGGACTCGTTGCTCAAGCCCATTACAAGAATAGTGTTGAGTGTAGCAGTGATAACCATCTTGATAGTCCTGGTGATGAAAGAGACTCCTGGATGGGCCAAGAAACTCCATTTCTCAGTCGGTCCGATTCCTCCATGGGTTTTGGCTTGTGCAGTTATCGTCTTCACTCGGATGAGGAAGAGAACCAGGAGTTTTCTACAAAAACACTTGTAGCCTGCCTTAACCTTTTTACTCTCCCCTGCTTTTCCCTTTCAGACAACCTTACTTTCCTACTCTGTATTATCTTGTTTTGCATGTCTCATTTCTAATCATGTAAGATTGTCTTATGGTTTTGCTCTCATGGAATTTCATGGGCTTCATAAATTTTTGTTTTGTAGATTATTACCACTTAACTACATTTCTGTCAGCCTTGTCTGTATCATTGGTTTTTGCTGCTGTGAAAAACTAAGGGTGAAATACATTGATGGACCAAAACATAATACTTCCTTTGTCCTGTGCAAATAGTCCCATTTTTTTCGTCACGAGAATTATGAATTATGAGTTAGTGGAATTAATATTTTATTGTTGATTGTGAAAAAATTGTCATTTTTAGAAATGGAACAATTTAGTTGGAACGTTCGATTTGGTAAGAGTGTCTATTCTGCTGAGACGGAGGGAGTACTTCACTTATTTCTGATCATGTCTTCTGCATTTTATTTGAATTAATAAGTCCATGTGGTAGGTGCCGCCATCTTCTTATATTTTGAGATTTATTTGAAGTTAAATTATCAATTCAGGACCTGAAAGATGATTTATCAATTCAGGATCCGAAAGATCAAACAATTCTCAATCTAAGATCTGATATTGAGGTCCTGGATTGAGAATTATATGATCTTTTGGATTCTTGATTAATAATTTTTGTGATCTTTCAGATCCTAAATCGATAATTAAACTATTTTTCGAGTCTTGAGTTCATAAAACTCCATTTTTTAAATTGGATAAACAGAGCAAGACAAATAGAGTTTGAGACTCCCTTTTTTTATAATTTTTTTAGTATAAATTTAAATTTGATTTCGAATATCTTCAAGGAAATTTGAACATGAACAAGGTATTTTATCTACTTATATTCCAAGTTAGCTATCGATCTTTGTAATACGATTGAAATATTGAATATGAACCATAATTTGAACAGATGTTTTATCTCCTTTGTTTAATATTCAATTTGAGATTGGTTCAATTACAAAGATGATTAATATAATGATATATGTGGAGGATTTTATTTATAATAGCAAGAAATTATTAGCAGATGTGAGTAATTGTAAGGCTTATGAAAGCAATCATAAGCTTTAATTTTGGTGATATGTACAACTGAATTCATATTATATTATTTTGATTTTAGTAATCACTTTTCTCTATAACATAATAAAATATAATATCTTAGAAAAAAAATCGCAATTGCCTATGGAATTCAAGAATCTGAAGGGGATATAATCGAATTGGAGGGGATGAAATTGCTGAATAAGTGCAATTCAATAATACAATTCATCGAATTAATTCTTGATTCCAATTCGTATAATTCATGAAATTTAGGAATTCCATTAACTGAATTGAAGAAATAATTAAAAATAGCAAAATTCGATGAGAAGAATATTAATTATTAAAAATCTTATATATATATATATATTAAAATAAAGTTTATCTTATATAGGAATGATTTGAATCTTTAGATTTATTACTAAAGATTATTAATTATTAAAAATATATGATTTCTCGAATAACAATTTATTTTAACCATAAAATACATAAGATTTTAAAATATCTTAATCTAAATTATCAATTATATGTACATTAAGATTAAATCTATTCGTATTTAATTTAACATAATGAGATATAGTTGGATATATATTATATTCATCATCATTGGAATTTAGTACCGCCTAAATTCGTATTACCAAACAAAAAAAAGTCGTAGTGTTTGTGATTCAGATCGACATTGGCGCCCCTTTTTCCTGTCCCTTTTCATCTCACACGCCCAGTTTCTTTTTTCTCTGATATTCGTGAAAAGAAGCTTTCTTTTTTTCTTTTGGGTTGGATTCTGAATCAGCATCAAATGTCATTGCGTAGGCGTACATTACTCAAAGTGATCGTCCTCGGCGACAGCGGGTATTTTGATACTTATACTATTTCTTTTGTGCGATTTGTTTAATTGGTTTCGGATTTAGGGTTGGGTTGTGGGAATTGACGTATGTGATGTTGTTGATGTATTTTTGTTTTCTTTTTTCAGGGTGGGTAAAACGTCGTTAATGAATCAGTATCCTTTTTTCCACTTATTTTTCGGATTGATATGGATTGAAATTTTACTTTAAATTTTGAACTTTAGTGAAACTTGATGATTATTGATGTCTGATAGCGTCGTTGTTGAATTACAATGTGTGTGCGTGTGTTTTGTGGGTGGATTGGGGGTTTCTTAACTGGTGAAATAGATATGTACATAAGAAATTCAGCCAGCAGTACAAAGCTACTATTGGGGCAGATTTCGTTACGAAGGAGCTTCAAATAGATGATCGTCTTGTTACTCTTCAAGTGGGTTTTCAGTCTGCTTTTTGTTAAATTTGCTATCTTTTTTTATTTTAATTTTTATGTGTGAATTTGGGTAGAGATCTTTACTAAGGGAATGAATGAACTTGCTTTTTGGGATTGGTAGATTTGGGACACTGCTGGCCAAGAGAGATTTCAAAGCCTCGGAGTTGCTTTCTATAGAGGTGCGGATTGCTGTGTTTTGGTCTATGATGTTAACGTTATGAGGTCTTTTGATACCCTTGACAATTGGCATGAAGAGTTTCTCAAGCAGGTTAGTGTCTTGCGTTTATGCAGTTTACTTGCCTGCTTTATTGTCTTTGTTTTGTAATTTGCTCTCCAATGATTTTCGTGTATTTTATTTTTCGGCTATGTTGCTTGAGAGGTTTATTTTTCTTCATTTGTTTCCAAAAGTTATCTTGTATCTAAGGCCAACTTTGTATATTAGGATAGTTAGTTGCGGTCTGCAGAAAGGAAAGTTTGCTTGCCACAGTAGTTTCAGGAGAAAGTGAATTGCTGTGTTTTCTTGCGGAAATCAAATGCTATTGCTTGATGCATGAATCTATTGTTGTTTTTTTTTTTTTTTTTTTTTTGTAAAAATATTTATTATTTTATTTTTTAATATTTTATTTTTTTTTTTTTTTTTTTTTTTTGTGGACATATTGACATTAATTTCATGTTGTAATTGAATAGATTTTCATCCCACATGTTTTTCTGTCTTGAGAATTTTTATGATGTTAATATTAACTATGTACTAAACCAAGATTAATATGTTCCCCACTCGGCGAGCAGTGGTGAAAGCGTCTTACTTGTGACCAAGAGGTCATGGGAGAGGGATACCTTAGGGACTTCCGGGTTTGTAAGTTATAAATTAATGTATTATTCTTAAAAATATGATCTTAATGATTGGTTGATAGTGATACTTACTGTATTCATTTTATTTTTCACCCCCATTATTCTGGGGTTCTAACTCAGTGTGTTTGATAATTTTAACTTTAGTTCAATCCTGCGTATAATGTATTCCGTAACTTATAAGCCATTCTTCATATACCTCAGCTCCGAGAATAGAAGTGGTTCATTTTGTTTCTATACGCAATTCAAGATTTCGTTTGTGTTCATGTTGGCAATTTCTGAAGTAGCAGTAGCATGCTGCATTTTCTGAAACTACACAAATGATAGTAATTTGTTACTATCATTATACTAATTCAACTGGCCCCGCCAGCATATGCATTTCTGTTTTGTCACAATATATTCAGCATTTAGTTGCCAGATGGGAAATGATCGGTATTTGGTTCTGATGCAGGCAAACCCACCCGATCCAAAGTCATTTCCATTTATATTACTAGGAAACAAGATTGATATAGATGGTGGCAATAGCAGAGTGGTAAGTGGATTTGTTGAGCTGATTATATTATAGGTTCAAACTTTGCTCTGATTAAATTAATTTCAGGTATCTGAGAAAAAAGCAAAGGAATGGTGTGCATCAAAAGGAAACATACCATACTTTGAGACATCAGCCAAAGAAGATTACAATGTTGATCCAGCTTTCTTCTGTATTGCTAAGGCGGCTTTAGCCAATGAGCATGACCAGGACATGTGAGTGATTACTTAACTAGTTTAATTAAAGCAATTTGATAATCGTAATCGAATTTTTGATCGTTGTTCTGCCTTCTTGCTGATAACATTGTGAGTCGCATATATGCACAAACTACATGCTCACATGTATAAGACCTGTGAATTTGGAGCGACTCACCTGAGTAATATGGATTTATGTTTACGAAAGAGAACCGGTTACTAATGTCTATATTATAAAATAATGTGACTTTTGCAACTAAGCAAAATAATACAGCTTGTGAATGCTACAAGCATTAAAAAATCATCTTTCTGCTCCTATCTCTGGCAGTTCTTTCTTTGTAAGATTTAATATCATGCTTCGTATTTATATCCAATTTGCTGAATTATACTTGAAGCCAACTCCTCTGTTTGGTTATCCTTGACGGTATATGTTTTGTTATCACGAAAGCATATACTGCGTATAATAGAGAGTTTGGATGAGTAAATATCATGCAACTCATGATTTGCTATTCTGATTCCTGTCATCAGTTACTTTGGTGTTATATATCATCATTTGAGCATCTTGAAATTTGTACCTCAGATACTTCCAAGGCATGCCGGAGACGCTTCCAGAAGCCGAGCAGCAAGGTGGTTGTGCTTGCTGATCTGAGCATTCCACCTGATGTTGAATTGATGGTTAACTTTCTCCTTAGTGATTCTTTTTCTTGAGGCTGTGTTTTTGTGGCCGCTCTTTTTTGTAAGAAGCACTGTATACTATCTCTCTCATCATTATCATCCCTTTCCATTTTAGAATCATAAACCATTGCCATTTCTTCTAGAACTGCTTGTAATCTTTTGGTTTTGAGAGCCTTGTGTTTGCTTCTTTTTTCTTCATTATGATGTAAACCACATTATTATTTATGATCTTTCGACTAAAGCTTGATGATGATTTTATTCATTTTTTTTTTCAGAGTTGGAAGATTTTTGTTGGATTTGAATTCATGATTTTTCAACTATATTTGCTCTCTTTTTTGAATAAAGCCTGTGTTTACTAATCGGATCATTCTCATTTCTAAATTTACTAGAAATACACCCGTGCGTTGCACGGACATATTTTATATGTAGAGTTTTAACAATATAATAATGATTCATTAGGTTGGTAGATGTTGGAAATTTCAAAATACACCGTTCAGTTGAAAGAAATGAAAATTTATGAATGAGAATGATACTCAAATATTATGAAATTACAAACCTTCCAAAATGGTGAATTTCATTCTCATTTATCATTCGCAAATCTCAATAACAAATTATTTATTTGTTATTTTTCTATCTTATTTTATGTTATTTTATAATTATTTTTTATTTATTCTATTATTATTTTAAATATTCACTATTTTTAATAATGATCATATTAAACAAAACTATTATAATATTATTATTCTTATTTTAAAATATTATGTTATTATAATATTAAATATATTTATAATTATATATTGTTATTATAAAATACTCCCTCCGTCCCAAATTATTTGTCCCCAATTAAAATGGCACGATAACCAATGTTTGTGAGTGTAGTGGAATTAATATTTTATTGATGAGTGTGAAAAAGTTTACCATTTTAGGAAAGGGGACTAATAAATGGGACAGATCAAAAAGGTAAGTGAGACTAATAAATTGGGACAGTGAGAATATTAAACAAATACATGATTGAAAATATTAATATATTAGAATAAATAAATTTTATGCAAATACAAAAATTGTAAAGGAAAAATACATTTAGGCTTTTATTAGAGCCTTTTAATGTGCACGGTCTTTTAGAATTTTGGAGGGAATTGACAGGAACTCCTTTAGTATGTTACTAGAATTATACTCGTGCGTTGCACGGAAATATTTTTTATACTAAAATTTAAAATTGAATAATCCCTCCGTCCCACTCTATTAGCCCCATTTGCCTTTTTTGTCTGTCCCACTCTATTAGTCCCATTTCCTAAAATGGCAAATTTTTCACACTCATCAATAAAATATTAATTTCACTACACTCACAAACATTGATTCATGTGGCAAAACCATATGAGACTAATAGCGCGGGACGGAGGTAGTATAAGATAATATATTTATGTTAAAACTTATATTTCATCCAAATAAATCTAAGTATTATATATATTTAGAAAAATATTTTAATATTAAAAAAATATATATAAAGAATTATAAATAATGATATATATTTATAAAATATAAGTATTATTTATCAGATGAATAAAGAAAAATATTTTTCAGTTGATAAATAATACTATATTCTAAACTGCATTAATAACATATGTGGATATATTAAATTCACAATATATTAATTGAGTAACTTTGACATTTTTTACACATTAATTATTATATTTTTTAATATTTTAGCCTGGATATATTTAATTTATTTGTGTTATCACATTTGTAAAAAATCATTAAGCTTTCATATTGTCCAAAATACATATTTTTAATGAAAGTGTATAGATCCTAAACTTGGTAATATTTAGAATTTAAATTTGCGTAAGAAAATCATAGTTATTATTAATAAAAATTTTATTGATTTGAAATTTAATTATATTTAAAAAATGAATAAATAATATTGATTTATTTAATAACATTGCACGTCCTTGGAAAAATTTGGAGGGAAATTTATGGGATTCCTTTAGTATATTACTAGATTTATACCCGTGCGCGTTGTGCAAACATATGTTCTTCATAATAATACACAAATAATCTAATTTAAAATATTATGATAATAATATTATATACTTTATTGAATAATAACTTATGTTTCAGTGAATATATTATTTTAGTTCGCTCAAAATAATACTAATTACATATTGTATAAAAATCTATAAAAAATACGTACTAAACTTGTCTAATAAATTATCATCGCACATGTTATTCATTAGGAGTTGTACTCAAAATAAAAGTATTTAAATTTATACTCGTAACATTATCAATTTTACAAACATAACATAGTGCTTACAAAATTATAATTTAACTCACAATATTTATCTATATTTTTAATTTAATATATTACACCAAAAATTATAATTTAATTTCTAAGTTAGTTCATTTTATTGAATCAATGTCTAAAATTTATAAAATTATAAATGTTAGGTTCTTGTAAAATAAAATAAATATTATAAATTAAATGTGTTGATTCCTAAAAATAATATGAGTTTAGAAATTAAATAATAAAATGAGAATTTTAATATTCAAATTACATTGCAAATATGTTTGTTCTGTCGTTTGTTTCAAATAATTTTGCAATTAAAAAACTCTAAAGTTAATTTGCTAAATATAGGGATGTCAATTTAGCCCGGGACCGACGGGTTGGCCCGAATAACCCGAGCTAAACACCGGGTTAGAGTTGAAAATTTCTTAACCGATAAGAAACCGGGCTAAATGGTCCGGGCTAAACGGATTGCGGGTTAAACGGGTTGGACCCGCCGGGCTACGGGTTGGCCCGACGGGCCACTCCATTTTTTTAAAAAATATTAAAATATAATTAAATTATTAAATCTTGGAAAAATAAATATCAACTATTTTATCCTATACTTATTTTATATGCAGATGGAAGTATTTAAATAAATTTTAAGCTACACAAGTAATATACCTATATTTTTATTACTAAGAAATATTATTTTAAATAAATAATTTAAAAGAATATTTAAGAAACAATTGATTTCTAAAATATTAATTATTATTTTAAATAAATTAAATTCTTAGAATTTTTTAGATTCACAAACTTATAAAATTATTTAGTAAAACTCTATCTTGTTAAATAAATACTTATTATAGTTTACTTTATGTCATAGTAAATTATTTAACATAATTGTGAGACCTCATCAAATTTTTATGATATAAATAAATTATTATTATATTTATTTTTATTATTATATATTCCAATATTTTTTTAATCAATATATTTAATTTATTTATTTAATATAATACTATTGGAGTTGTACATTTAAATAATATGATTATTCAATTTATCTAATGTCTTAATATACAACATTTTATGTTATTATTCAAATTTAAAAATAATTACTTATATATATAATTAATTATATTAATAAAATAATAAATATTTAAGCTTAATAAAAAAAATTAAAAAAAATCATAATTTAGTCAGTCCGACGTGCCAGCCCGAAAATCGACAGGTTAGGGTTAGGGTTGAGAATTTCCAACCCGACAAAAGTTACGACCCGTTTAACCCTGACCGATTAACCCGCAGCCCGATAGGGCTGGCCCGAAATCCGGCGGGTTGGCCCGTTTGACATCCCTAGCTAAATAGTTGCATTTATACAATGTTTTTAATAATTTTGTAAAACTAAATTATATATATTAATATATTTGAACCATAATTGTAGAAACAATATTAATTTATTTAATAATTTTTTAATATATTCACGCTTTTCAAAAATTTTGGAGGGAAAAGCTGGAACTCTTTTAGTATATTACTAGGATTATACCCGTGCGATGCACGAAAATATTTTTAATATTTATATTTAAATTTTAATATAAAATAATATATTTATATTAAATTTTATATTTCATCCAAATAAACCTAAGTATTATATATATATATATATATATATATATATGTTAAGAAAAATATTTTAACATATAAAAATTTGTAGAAAGAATACTAAATAAGAATACATACTTATAAAATATAAGTAGTATATATACGATGAATAAGCAAAAATATTTTTCAGTTGAAAAATAATATATTCTAAACTACATTAATAACATATGTGGATATATTAAATTCACAATATATTAAATTGAATAACTTTGACATCTTTTACACATATTAATTACTATATTTTTTATATTTTAGCTTAGATATATTTAATTTATATATGTTATCTCATATGTTAAAAATTACAAAGTTTTCATGTTGTCCAAAATATATATTTTTAATGAAAGTGTATGGATCCTAAACTTGGTAGTATTTAGCACTTGAATTTGCGTAAAAAAAATTCATAGTTATTATTCAAATTTGGAACATGGGTGGAAGAACACAATAAATAAAAACTTTGTTAATTGAAAATATAATTATCTTATAAAAATAATAAATAATTGTAAGATATGCATGAAATTATTTAAATATTTTATTTGGCATTGCACGTTTTTCAAAAGTTTTGGAGGGAAATTTATGTGACTCCTTTAGTATATTATATAGATATAGATATAGATTGCAAGAAAGGCATTCAATATATTTATCACATTAAAAAATTAGGTTGTAATATTAAATTTTTGTTTTAATTCAATTGTAGATTTTTCTATGTTGAATTCTAGATGCAGCTACAATTTTAGTAAGCAAACTCGTTTGAAAAATAAAAATTATAATATGAAATTACAAATTTAGGCTGTTCCAAACTTAAGTTTTAATTAAAATGATAGAAGTCAAATTTAAAATGCAACATCTAGTCACAGTCCGATGCAAAATTATATGCATATGCCGCCGACCGCCAGCATCTCCGTCAACAATACCTGCATGACAATGACAAAGAACAGTGCGATCAACTCATAAATACAAAATGCATGATTATTTCGCCATTACTACAACGCCACAAAAATAGTGCGCATGAACACAACTGTAAATCAGGATCGTCTATTTTGATCATCCCTGTGTCGACTATCTTCCTAATCCTGCTCATTAGGCAACTGTGATCTTCAGAACTAAATGTCTGCAGAATAATTAGAATCTTCAGGAGTATTATATTAGTCGGTACGGTATGGCTTCAATTTTTCTGTCTAAAATTAATCCCAAAAATTGATTGGAAGAATTCGAGATTCTTCTCAACTAGGCTTGTGGATTCCGAAACAGGTGCCTTGGACAGCCTTTACATCAATTTCATTGACCTTTTTCATATAATTTCCGAATAGAATAGAATATCAATCAAACTAAACTGTGGGAATAGACAAAAACAACTTTTTCTCACACATTCAAATTAATTTTCTAATTTCAATTAAAATCTTAAATTAAACAATACGGATAAAATTGTAATACTATACCACAATTTAATCTTTTTATTTTTTTCTCTGAAATTTGTTATCCCATATTTTCATGCAACAATGAAAGATCCAACGAATTTTTAGCAAAATAGACTTTCTAATATTCATCAATTATTGTCTATTTTCATAGATATCTAAAGGATAAATTCTTATTATAAATTTATAACATTTAAAAACTCCCTTGTTTTTGGGCAATTAGAACAAATGCCCAGCAATGTTTTGGGCCACAGTCCAGATGTGGAAAGATAAGTAGAACGACGGCGTTTCTATCCTCTCGGAGAATTCCGTTTCTGCCCCCTTTTGCTGAATAAACTTAGGTCAGTCTGTTCAAAACAGAGCATCTTCAATCCCAAAATGCCTCTCGCTGCTCGCTTACTCTCCAGATCCACTCGACAGGTTATTTCTCGCTCTGCATTCTTCTTTATATACCGGATCTGTTTGCAATGTGGTCGGGCTTTTTTCAATTCCATCGATTCAGTCGTTTCGTTGTTATTGCTCAGGATGATTGGTTTTTGTATGTCTTTTTTTATTTTTTGCTTCTTTGGCAGGTTTTTGCTGGCCAAAGTGTTCTCCGATCGGAATATGCTATCCCGGCGCGTTCATTTGCCAAAGGAGCTGGCGCCGCTCCGCCCGCCTCGAAGGGTGATGGCGCTGCTCCACCCTCCCGTCCCGCTTCAAAGGCTGATGGTGAGTCCTACATGTTTTTGCTCATCGTGTCGGGGTGTTGATTGTTTTTTCCTTTTTTTTTTTTGGGGGTGGGGAGTGGGTGGGTGTGCGGGGTGGTCAAAGGCCTACTGCTGCTGATTTTTTATGATAGATGATAAAAATGCCTAGATAGATATCTAGGGAGATTACTCCGGGGAGAGAAATGTACTACACTGAAATTATCTCTGTCGCCATCGAACCCACGAGTTACGGATGTAGAAATGCATATATTTCAATTAGTTAGCAGGGTTGATACTATAGCCTCTGCAATGCTTGGTATTTTGAATCGAAAACCAGACTATCCAGAGTTTGATTTATTTAATTTGATGGATTCAATTCTGCATGAAGGGCTTAAATTTAGTAGTTCTCAATTCCATGCATTATCCTGAACTTGAGATATTTTTTTCAAAATAGTAGTCCTGTTGGCTCCTTGGGTTGCTTGATTTTAAATAATTACTGGGTTGGTGTGAATCTCTAGCTGTGGACAATCAGTACTATATTGCTCTTGACTTGGTCTTTCAGTACACATGATATCTAGAGTTAGATTTGATGCCTCTTCTAAATCTGAGCATCTGACTGTTGCATATTTATGTACAAAGAGATATTGAAGGGTATATTTCGCGATGTTAAGAACAAATATGAGACAGCCATAGGGATCCTAAGGAAAGAGAAGATCACTATCGATCCTGAAGATCCTGCTGCTGTGGCTCAATATGCAAATGTCATGAAGACTGTAAGAGAAAAGTAAGATCTTCCTACATTAGTATTTGCTTATTAGTCCTCTTCCTATTTCTTGTCGCCCTTTTGTATCTTTAGCCCTATAAACGATATTATTGCAATCTATCAAGTGAGAAATATCTTAAATAACTAATTTACCATGGAACCAAAGTGAAAAACCAATTACCATATGGAGTTTCCGGATTAAACCCCAATAGTTTTGTCTTTCTTTGTTCGCATGACAATGTAGAGAATATCTGGTTACTACTAGCCTGGGTTTTAAAAGGCATGAGGCGATGAGGTCCAAAAAAAACCGAGGCGTGAGGCGAGGCGATCGCCTCAAGCACACGAGGCGTGAGGCGAGGCGAGCGCCTCAAGCACACGAGGCGAACTTATAAATTATATATACATCATTTTATCACTTAAATACACATTTTCAATATTTTAAATCTATAAAAGATCATATATTCATGCAAATCAACAAATGTTCACCAAAACAACCAAAATATAAAATATAATATATTTAAATGTTCAAACTAATATCCCAAATTAGAAATAAGCTAACAAAAAATAAATAAAAAAGCAAACAAGAAATATAGTTTTCTAAAATCCTAAGTTCTAAAAGTTTTCTTCATCATCCATAGTCATATCAATAATCATATCAAGATTATTTTCCTCTTCCCTGACTAAAGACATTCTAATATCTTCTTCCTCATCAATTGGATCCATAGGAGGTTGTTTAAAATTAAGAAAACATTGTTTCTCACATTTAAAAACATTATAATTTATAAATTGTAAAAAAACTGTTGACATAACATGTATTTTGCTAGCTCTCTCGCCTCGCATACCAAATTTCTCGCCTCGGTCGCCTCAGGGTTGCCTAGTGTAATTTGCGTGCCTCACAACTCTTGAGGCGAAATGGCCAATCTGAGGCGCGCCTTCTAAAACACAGCTACTAGCTGTTGTCTGGGCAACCTAGACAGCCATAGGAAAACTTCGTATTTTAGTTTTTCTACTGTTGAATCATATTATTTGTAGTTTCACCATTTAACAGAATTAACATCTCTTACTTCTCTCTTTCTTTTATTTTTTCCTTATCTTTTTCCCTTTCTCGAGCTTCCAAAAGCTATATAGATGTGTAAAGCATCTTCTTGCTTCAACTTTCCGATCATATGATCTTACTGTTTTGCGTTACTGGGCTTGCTTGCTACCTGCAGGGCTGATCTTTTTTCTGAGTCGCAGAGGATCAAGTACACAATTGAAACAAAGACCCAAGGCATTCCTGATGCTCGATCCTATTTGCTAGCCTTGAAGGACATAAGGGTCAAGTATGTTTTTGCAATTATTCCCTGCTTATGTATACCTTTTGATTACTTGTGTTTTCCTTCTGATTTTGAGGACTACTTTGTTAACAATAGTTTCTTTTTTACTTTTCTCAGTTGTAAGTTTGTAATTTGTATGAAATAATATGATAAGATATGAAATTTGAACTTCAATAATCTTGAGTTTGTGGGCTCATTAACTGGACTATAAGCTTTTTGTTTATTTGAACTGTTATGCTATTGGTTTTCTCTTTGGTGATTTCCCGCTATTCATTTATCATGGTTGTTTGTTTTCCTTGCAAGGCACAATTTTGGAGAAAAAAAAAAAGAAGTGAAATAAAAACCATATGAATGTGTACTCTTTTGCATGCATGATGTTACTCAGCTGCTATCGTTGCTCATTTTCTCAAGTTACTTTTGGCAGGAGGGGCCTTGTTGATGAATTAGGTGCGGAGGCTTTGATGATGAATGCATTGGACAAAGTTGAGAAAGAATTGAAGAAGCCTCTATTGAGAAATGATAAAAAAGGAATGGAACTGCTGAAGGCGGAATTTGATAAAGTCAACCAAAAGTATGTCCAGGAAACAAACTTAATATTCATAAAGTGGCGATATATATATATAT
>JAPKLW010001900.1:56005-72483 GCA_026898455.1 Plectranthus barbatus | reverse complement strand
TCGTTCAGGTTTAATTGTCGTCTCAATCTTTTTGATTAATTCATTTTTGTGGATCGTTTTTTACCTCGAGTTTTAGTATGTTTTCTTGGACGATCACTTGTTGGGTTCGTGTTTTGTTTTGAATGTGATTGATTTAGTCCAGTGTTCCACTTTTTATCTGTGAAAGGATTGCGGTGTGGATGCCTGATTTGAAGTTAACTTGAGGGTAACTGTAACACTTTTCCCACCATTCACCTTTTTTTTTTGGAAAAGAGGTAGCTTTTGATAAATTATGTATGTGTTGCAAATGTTTAATAGTAATGCACTATGTTATTTGCCTTGACCTTGGGGTGCACTTGGTATCCCGAAGTATTACTTTTGTCTACTGCTAATACACCTTTCCAATTTTTAACTTCTCTTATGGTACTTAGAGATGAACCAAAATAATCAGTGTCCGAATTTTATAGTCTGTACTTTTAGTATTGAAAAAGCTTGTTTTTATGGAAAAAAATCTAGATGCT
This sequence comes from Plectranthus barbatus, assembly GCA_026898455.1. Lineage (NCBI taxonomy): Eukaryota > Viridiplantae > Streptophyta > Magnoliopsida > Lamiales > Lamiaceae > Plectranthus > Plectranthus barbatus. Next base: position 71,983 of record JAPKLW010001900.1, on the reverse strand, counting down.
GAGACTGGACGAGGATTTACATGGTATGTTGATGAAGGCCAGACGCCCACGAGCTGTTGTACTGTGCCCAACTAGGGAGCTTTGTGAGCAGGTTATTTTTTTGGTTTGATCTCTTTAGTGATTAAAATTTGTCTGCATAATTCAACCGCTAAAGAAAGTGCAATATCTAGGTGTTCCGCGTTTCCAAGTCTATCAGCCACCATGCACGATTCAGATCAACCATGGTAAGTGGTGGTGGCCGTTTAAGGCCTCAAGAAGATTCCTTGAACTGCCCAATTGACATGGTTGTGGGGACACCTGGCCGGGTTTTACAACATATTGAAGAAGGCAATATGGTTTATGGTGACATCAGATATTTGGTAATCAACCTACTATCTCAATTTCATTTACTTAAAGAAACAACATCTATTGCCATTTTTTTTTGTTTCCTCGGATTTCTGAATATTTTAATCTCTTGACAGGTGTTGGATGAGGCTGACACCATGTTTGATCATGGATTTGGCCCTGACATCCGAAAATTTCTTGCACCATTGAGGAGTCGTGCATCTAAACCTGATGGTCTAGGATTTCAAACAGTGTTAGTAACTGCAACAATGACGAAGGTATGCTTAGTTGGCTTGCTATAATATAAATGCAAGACGTAAATTCTCCAGCTTTGTGCTTTAAATTTTCAAGATTCTGTAGTTCAATTTTCGTCTTCTCAATGTGATTGAATCGGTATCTTTCTTTTGTTGGAAGGATAATTGCAAGTTCTGAATCATATAGTATTCATTTTGCAAATTGTTACTTCTAAACAGAATTTTCTTATTATTTGTATTTCTGATTGAACAAAGATGCTTTCAGGCCCTTTGGCAGATGTTTCTTGAATGTCTCTTGATGCTTCTTCACTGTTCCTGGAAATTAACAAAACGCTTCACTTTTCTAGGCTGTTCAGAAGCTGGTTGATGAGGAATTTCAAGGAATTGCCCATATACGTACTTCTTCACTCCATAAGAAGATTGCTTCGGCACGTCATGATTTTATCAAACTTTCAGGTTCTGAAAATAAGCTGGAGGCCTTATTGCAGGTACAATGCTTTCTTCCATCTTTGAACTCTATCAACTTTTGTGAGTTTACCTTTAGATCATAGAGAAAGAGAGACTAAAATTATCTAGTTACTAATACCTCCTTCTCACTCCTACTTTGATTATGATTATACCGGTTAACTCATGTGACATATCTGAACATCGATAATAATATTCAGTTGTTGAAATATATTAGTGCTATTCAAGCCAGAATTGGGATGTCATAGTGTAATGATAAAATTCTTGGAGTACATGAGCTTAAGTTGTGTAATAAATGTGCATTGGATTAGTTTTGGACTGTATGGTTGTTCCTGATGAGCTCGAGGGCCCTTCCTTATCTGACTCCACTCACTGAAAACTTCTAGTGATGCCATGGTAGCAGCCATATTAGGTGAGTGTGGATAATATAGTATTACAGTAAAAGCATCACTATGGTCTTTGCTTGAGCAATGCTGTGGATGTACACTAGGGCAGCCTTGGATTATATGGTTGTGCACAATGATGTTGTTGGACCTTTACCCATCCTGCATAGTAATTTACTGATAAAATTTGAAACTTAGTGTGGTTTGGAGCCAAAACAGTTCTCCCTAGATCAGTCCCTTTTCAATTGATTAGTCAAGGTAAATGAACCGATTAAACTGTTTTTGAGCACCATTTTATGGCATACACAATATTCTTGAGTTTTTCGATTTTGTTAATATGGTTTTGAAATCACAGGTTCTTGAGCCAAGTTTGTCAAAAGGAAACCGAGTGATGATTTTCTGCAATACATTGAATTCTAGTCGAGCAGTTGATCACTTTTTGAGTGAAAACCAAATCTCTACGGTCAATTACCATGGGGAGGTTCCAGCTGAACAAAGGTAAGACGAGATGTGATGATCATTCTTGGCTTATTTCTTTATACTGACTGCCTAGAAGAGTCCTTGGAGTTACCAACGGTACCATGACTAACCAGTCCACCTGGAAGTATAAAATTACGGTTTCTTCTCTCAGAAGATTAACTGCAGAGCTCCTTCAATCTTGTTAACGTTGACTTCTTTTGACAAACTTCCTGTCTAAAATAGTGTTATTTCTTCTGATGCAGGATTCAGAACCTAGAAAAGTTTAAGAGCAATGATGGAGATTGCCCCACTTTAGTCTGCACGGATCTGGCTGCAAGGGGTTTGGACTTGGATGTTGACCATGTCATTATGTTTGATTTCCCCTCAAATTCTGTAAGCAAAGAGCTTCTTCCCCTCCCTCAACTCTAGCATTGCTGTGCCATGATCTAATTCTTCATGCTTTTTTACTTCTTAGATTGATTATCTCCATCGCACTGGAAGAACTGCTCGTATGGGGGCAAAAGGTATTTGATAAGGCTTTAGTGCTTTACAGCATTCAGTATGATGATAGTTCTCTTTTTCACCAGTGAAATTTTGCCTCCTAATGAAAAATTGATGATGCAAACTTCCTTCACCATGTACCCATGTCTCTTGAATTCTTGATATTCTATATCTCGGTTCTTATTGTTTGCATTCTTCTTTGTGCTACTTCTAATGGGCCCTCCATACTATCTACTAACAGGCAAGGTGACGAGTTTGATCACCCGAAAGGATTTGATTTTGGCAGCCCGCATTGAAGAAGCTATGATGAAGAATGAGAGCTTGGAATCCCTCTCTGTTGATAGAATCAAAAGGGATCTTGCCAGGACGAACATAAATCAACAGAAGGATAGAAATGAAAAGAGAGAAAAGGCCTCTAGTTTAAAAAAGAAGGCTCAAGCTGGCCCAGCAAAATCACCCGAAGCCCGTGGCAAAGCCGTAGTAGTTGCCAAGAAAAGCTTGACATCTAAATCTACAAAAGCTCCCTTGATTTCCAAGCCTAAGAAGAAGGTGGTCAAAATTTTCAAAACATCCAAGCCTTCCGGCTCTAGCAACTCAAGAGGTATGCCTTCTAGTGGAAGGAAACATTCAGGGGAAAGAAACAAAGGAGATGCCGGATCTACATCAAAGCTAAACGTCGTTGGATTTAGGGGCCGGAGCAGTGTGAAGGCTTCTTGATATCCAATCAAGATTTATCAGAGGCAGTGTGGTTTTTTTATTTCCTTTTAGCCTAACTAGTAAGTTCAATCTTATTTTGACTCAAAACAGTAAATTATCCATTTTGCTGCCTTTCATATGGAAAGGCGATGCATATTCGAGTGCTGCATTATATACACAGTGATGCCCTTATGATTATAGATTATTGCCCTTGTGAGAACATATGGAGTCTTACAGAATTACAGCAGGACAGTTGGTATACAAGAACTGGTTTCTTGACTTGTCTTCATCCTATGTAAAAGCAGAGAGAGAAAAAAAAAAGCAGATAAAAGATGGATGAGTTTCCATCATTTCCATGGAAGTGCAGGAAGAGCTCTCTGGTTTCCAGCAGGAGTGACGGCTTTCCCAGTGGAGTCGTACATTATCACTCCCGAGAAGTCTGGGAGCTGGCACTTTCCTCCCATGAGTATATTCTTCTTCCACAGAGTTCCTTCACCACTGCAAGCAGTCGGGTCGACATCCCCTAACTGGTAGTCCATAATCTCTTCCCGGTGGAGCTGGATGACAGGTTCTTGATTTCCATACCCATAGCAAGACTTCCATCTGCGCCATCGATGGCGTGAATGGCTGGCACACATGAACAGAGTCAATGCACACAGAAGGAGACTACCGATTCCTAGCCCAGGTAAGAAATGCTGACTCAATGGTGTGGAAGAGATATGCCTAACCATGATGGATATTGTGGTGACAGAGATTGGGGAAATGTGTGTTTATAATAAAGGTCAAGGAATTATGGGGTGGTTGAGTTTGGAGGATTTGTTGTGTGGTTAATGCATGAATTATTTGGTTTTTTTTTTTATGGATAGTGGATCTGTTTTTTCACCTGTTCTGGTTATGGACTCTGAGCTTTGACCACTAAAGATTCAGGTGAAAATCATATAGGTTTTAAATGAAACGTACAGGAATCGATAATTCAGTTAATTTGGTTCGGTTCATATTATTAATTTAATTTTTTGTTTGCAATTTCGGTTTTCTTTTCCGATTTAGTTAATTCGGTTTGGTTCATTTTAAAATTTTCAGAATTTAGTTCACTCAAGAAATTTGACTCAAAAATAAAAGTGATATTGGATTCACCAGGAAATTCTTTCAACAATCAATCAAAAAGTTTGACCTTTTTTGGGTACACAATTTAATTAAGGTGGTTCATAGACCAGTTTTAAGTAAAAATTTTTGAGTTTGATTTTTTTTTAAATCGAATCGGTTATATAATTTATTTAACATAAACCATATTAAAATGATTTGATCCAGTCAATTTGATAGTTTGAAATGAAAATTTGTTTTAAATTTTAATAATGCAATATAATATATATTTTAAAATAAAAACTATGTAAATAAGTTGAGATGTGAGTGAAATTGGATAAAAAAAAAATATAAAATAGGTTAGAGTTTGAATTTTATTAAATATATAATATAATTTTTGTTTTTGATTAAAAAAATGTTAATGTATGGAACATGGGTTGTTCTGTCTAGGCAGGTTTAGTTAACCAACTTATCTACACGCATATACTTATAAAATATTAAATAATTATAGTTATATTACTTTATCCGGCTGGTCTGGTCCGGCCGGTACGGTCGGTTTGGATTTCTAAATTGGAATCGGATTGATTTTCACCAATTTCAAAATTTTCAAACTTCAAGTTTAAAATCAAAATCATAATCGGCCAAATGAATTCAGTTTGAACGGTTCCCTCGAACTCATACTAACTATCTGTGCCGCCTTCACGGGTAATCGAATCGGAGCTTACAATATACAAAACACAAAAGAGAAACTTATTTAATCACCACACTTGGATGTGAGTGAATTCAACATTTCATTTAGGTATATACATTGATAAATACTACACTAGGAGCTTGCTTTTGTTGTAACCAACAGTCCACTGCAGAAAGCCAACTCAGCTCCCACCTTAGCTTTATATATATGCAAAAAAATTGGAAATCAAAGATGAGCTCAACTCTCCCAGTATGATGCATCCTGCAAATGGGATTTCCACACATCAGAGGCAATGCTGCAACTGAAGACCATGGTCATTACAGTGATAAATACTCACCTCTTCTAGTATTGGCATGCCTACTCCATTACCATCTCTGACAATATCATCTTTCTCTATTTCTGCATTAGTGAAAGTGAGTGCTCTTTGCAGCTTCTTATGAGAAAATACTTCAACTTCCACCAAGTATGAGGCCGTCACAGGGCGGTGGTCCGATAGTCTGATTTCAGATCTCCTGTAGTCCAGAAGCTTCATTCCGGTCCCAAATGACAGAACACGGTCACACCTGGACATAGACAGACAAATCATGTTGTGAGCATGCATCTTCATGTTTGTGTGTCTTGTAATGGTAAGGCATGCTACCATGCTGGTGTTCTTCTCCCGAGTTTCGGGTCCTGGCCGTAGTAAGTGTCAGAATCCAACTCATATTTGTAAGTGGGAGCAAAGCTCAGAGTGCCTTCTGACCATCCATCAAATGCCCTACCCTTCTTGAACTCTCTGCTTAGCTGCAAAACAAAAATACTAGTTTGTATCAATATCAATGGAGCTCTGCTTCTTCAAATTTAGATGAAGACAAATACTAGTTCTTGTCCATTGCCTTAAGATTGGTGTGGAGAAGTTAGGGAACCAAAAGAAATGGATTTTTACCTGATCATGCTCAGCTAACTTGGACCATTCCTTTTTGGAGATCAGCTGTCTTGTACGGTCATAGGGCAAGTTTATTCGATAGTTTAGGTCACCGAGCCAAATAATTCTCCTGCAACAGAAGAACAGTTTTCATCCTTCTTGCATCAGGAAAATCTTCAAACTATTTGTGCACAAAAAAAAAGAAGCAGAACTTACTCATGGTCATATATTCTCCTAGGAAGCCCCACAGCAGAGTTAAAGTTGAACCGCGTTCGTCTATGAATCTCTTGCACATCAGCATTTCTCTTAATCGCATCCGCTTCTCTCTCTCCTGATGTTAGATGACTACAAATGAAACAGAACACTGTCTGATGTATAGACATACTAACTGATATTGCTCCCTGACAGATAAAAGTGGGCAAGTTATGCTATCTCATTCATTGACAGCAGAGTTCTTCAGCTTGTTTTGAAGTTGAAAAGTTTTCATACCTTGTTTCCAATATAGCCCATGATACCAACACCAACAGTAGACACATTCAAGTTTTGAATGTATCGTCGCAAGCTCCTTCGGACCCATATCGTGATAAAAACTCCAACCATTTGCTTGCTCACTATTCTGATATACCATGGCCTCCTTTTCCTGTTTATTAGGGACTCAAGATCAGTTTCCACAAGTGCTTTTAAGTCAGATCTCATCCTGTTTTCATCCGTCGTGTTGGATCCGAAAGAGCTAGATGTCCGGAAAGACTTGAAAGCTTTGAAGGATTTAGAACCAAAGGAAGTAGGCTTCTCCAAGATATGCTGGCCTAAAAGATCAAGTGGTGGCTCTGGCCAGCTCAAGCCTATCCTCTCAGTCCCACTGAGTGTCTTGGAAAATATTTTAGGGTACTGAGCATTAGACTCTTCTGCATTTTCTTCGGAATCGTCTATTCTCCTCAAGCAGTGCAATCTGTTCAATATTTTGGAGGAAGCAAACTGCTGCAACTCCTTCTCCACTGCCTTGCAAGCAGATTCTTCAGGGAGAGAGGCATCAGTTGGTCCAATGCTCCCATCCCTGACCTCATCAAAGCCCCATGTTTCCTCGTTGACCGGATGGATCCCCTCCTCGATGTCACTGTCTGTTTCAAGTACAACTTCATCTACAATATCTACAGCGTCTTCAGACGGATTGAACCTTGATGGAGTAGGGGGATCACTATAGCTCTTAAACTTAGTCACTGGTGGAACTCGGTTGAGAGTCTCACGGATAATGTTTTCCCATTTTGCGACAGGCCGGCTGTCTTCTGCTCCGAATATGTTACCAGCATTCAATGGAATGATCTCCTGCAAGCTACAGACATAAACACATGTCAATAAGGTTTCTTCAAGAAAACATCAAAACAGACTGCTGAAAGGCTGAAAGCTATAGTTGTCACCAACTTACCCAATCACATATATATCAGCAGGATCATCAGTGTCTAGCCAGCCATCAAGATCAAGATCATCAGGAGGGACTTCTCCCCCCACATTCCAAGTGGTGGCACATATCCTTGTGGGAAACAAGACAATACCATCAAACTCAAAACCTCATTATTTGCTGACTCAACCTAATAGTAGTTCACCTTGGCAATATGTCTTGAAACTGCAAGTAAAGCTTACCTGATTTCCTTGGAGTTTATGTACTGAGCTCGGAATGTCTCTGATTTTCGCCGTCTCAGCCTTGGAAGAGCCTCTGTGTTTAAAAGTGGACACAAACAAAATCACCATTCAGAAACAGTACACTAACACACTAGCTAAATCCAGAGTAGCCCAAGCAGCAGCATCTTGGATACCAGAAATCAGGGAAAGGCAGAACTCAATACACACACAAAGGCAACATGTAACAGAGTAGACAAAATAATTGAAACATGATGATTTGGTTGGGGAAAAAAAAAAGAAGTGCATGATTTCAAAAGGTGTTATTTGAGCAGCCACCCAAAAAGCACCTTTCATGCCTCAAATCCCAAGACTTCATCACTACTAACCAATCAAACCGGCTGACAAGTAGAAGCAGTTTGATTGCTTATTCAGTAATTCTTCAAGAAAATGACCTTTCATCTCATCAACACAAACCTCTTTTTTTCCAACATCGATTCAATCAAAAAAATTTATAAAAAAAACATATTTATTCAGGAAACAGACTTAAAAAAGATCACGTTACCATTAACATCAAACTTTGGTTCATCGGCTTTTTCATTCTTGAACCTTGATTCTTTGGGCCCATCATAAATTTCTGTGGAAGAAGAAACCAAAAAACAAATAGATGAAGATAGTACGAGAAAGGTCAAAAGGATAAGGAGAAGATCTAAAATGACAAAAAAGGACCTTCCTCGGAGTCGGAGTCGGAGCCGGGGTCGCTATCAGCTGAGTAATCGGAGTTGCTCACTGCTATGTTCAGCCACTTCCGCACCACCGTGCGCTGCCACGACAGCTGCAAATTCCAACACAAATTCTCAAACTCAAGTTCATCGCTAGACCTTCATCATAAACTATCCAAGAAATGGTGTAATCTGTATGTACTGTACTGCACTGCACCACGTGATCTCCACTCTCGTCCATTTGCAAACAAGGTGGAATAGACTCGGTGCAAAAAAATCAACCACCAAACGTAGACAAGCCGCACGCAAAAGCTCCGACCAAAAAAATAAAAAGAAAATTCAGAAAATATTGTGCATTACCTGTTGCTGCTGGCGCTCCATATTTGAGGAAAGATCGTGCGAGTAAAATCTTCTCGAGGGAAGGATTGATGAGAGGGGCGTTGTGTGTGCTTGAGTTACGGTTAACTGCCGCAGAAGTAGTTTGCGACGACATTCAACATGCCTCCACTCCAATCTTTATAGTGTCGGTATGTTTTGTATTTTCATAAATATTTGCACTTTCTAAATTTTAATGATTTATTTATTGGAATATTGTAGATTCATGATATGATTTGAAATATAAATTATTAATTTAACACCTTAAAATTTTAGTGCAGGATATGATATTAAAGACTTAAAGTCATTGGATTAAGAATTTTTTAAAAAGATTACATCTGAAAATGATAATTAATAATTAAACTATTTTTAATTATAAATTAAAAATACTCTTTCATTGATTCTATAAATTAGAACCAAAACTTTTGATTAATATATTTATACTAGATTTACATCCGCGACAACAATAATAAAAAAACTTATACTTGGATTTTGTCATCTTTATTTTTTTTTTAAGTTGAATAGCAAAATCAAAGTTAAGGCTTATAAGGATCTTACATTAAACAAGATCTTTTCACTACAATGCATAGGGCTATAAATGAGTTAAACTGTTCGTGAATTACTCGGATCTCGATTCAATAAAAGTTTGTTCGAACTCGTTTAGTAAAATTTATTTATTAAATTAACCAAACTTGAACACCATAGTATTCGAATCGTAAGCTCGTGCAAAGGCTTGTTAGCTAAAATTAATAAGAAATATAAAATAATTTCTTTTATAAAAGTAATATTTTCATGATATAAGAGTAATAATAATGATAAGTCTTTCAAATAATTAGAAAAATATGAATTTGTCGATAAATATGATATAATTTTGAAATTAATATTTTTTTCCTTCAAAATAATAATGAATATTTTAAACATATTCTAAATTTAGAAAGTTCGTTTTCGCTCAATTAAGGCTTGATAAAGTTCGTGAACATTAAGATATTTGATAAAAAAGTTCAAAGCTCGACTCGATACTAAACAAGTCAAACTTGAGCACGACACTACTCAACTTGACTCGGTTCGACTACACCCCTAACTGTACATCGACTTCGACTTCGACCGGAGGATAATTCATCTTTCTAATTAAATATTATGTGAAGAGTTTCTTTAAAAATACTTCAATAACTTCGGACCCTGTCCCCTCCATCCTCTACTAAAAAATATATACGGCATCTTATATAATTACTTCTACAATTAAAATGTGTGTGCAATTAACGAACTCATGGTCTCTATCGAATACTCCCTCCGTTCCGATTATATAGTCCACTTTGATTGTAACGCCCCTCGTAAATTTTAAATGTATTTATCGAATTTTCGACATTTATATTTTGTCATCGAATTTAATTCGAAGCTATGCGATCGATTTGAATTGGAAATTCATCATTTTGGGCATTTATTTAATTGTCAATCTTATTTCAAGAAGGATAATTAAATATTAAATTAATAATTAATATCGATAATTTATTCGATGACCCGATATTTTAGTATCGGGATAATATCGATCGATAAATATTCGGGGGTAAACGAAATATTACGGTCTCCCGTGCAATGACGCGAGGAGATGTGGAGTTGACGTGAGGTGATGTTAAAGTGACCGATGTGACAAGCGAATGACAACCACTTTAACCTTTTTGACTTTCGGTAATTCCGAAATTACCCTCGCCTCCCTTCTATAAATAGAAGGCTTCATTTACAAGTTTTACTTTTACTTCTTCTCTCAACTCTCTCCAAAGAATTTCCGGCGAACCTCCGGCAAAATTCCGGCGAGCTCCGACGAAGCTCCGGCGAAGTGATTTCAAGGTAAAACTATACCTTTTCGGAACCCTCTCTTCGTTTCCTTTCCATTTTCAACACCCTTTCTTTCGTTTCTCCATGTTTAGAAGTTGAGATCGAGTAAAGATAGGGTTGATCAAGCTCACAAAGCTCAAAGAACGTCCTAGAGGTATAGATCAAACCTCTCTCTAGCTATTTTGACGATTTAAGCATGTTATGATTTTTGCCCTAGTTACAAATGTTATGATCTAGGCTTGATATTGAGTTTATGAGTACGTATGCATGTTTAGCATGTTATATTATGAACCTAGAAACAATATATCGACCTAGGAATTGATTTGTGTTGATTTTGGAGCATTTTTGGTATATTTGTCCAATATGGTAATATTGCGGTTAAATCTCGATTCCAACATATTTTGATAGTTTAAATCATGTCTAGACTCGTTATAGTTGCTAGAAAACCATTTGGTGTTGTTAGAAATTGATTGGACGAGCCCGGATAATCGTTTGAGCCAAAAACAAGAATTTCCGCCGGAAGGCATGCAACCTCTGTTTCGGCCGATATAGGCTTCATCTCGGTCGAGATGGCCATATCGGGCGAGATAAGAGTCATCTCGGTCGATATGTCCATATCGGTCGAGATGAACTTAATCTCGGTCGAGACAACCAATGTCATTTCATTTCGGTCGATTCGTATTCATTTCGGTCGATTTCATTTCCATCTCGGTCGATATGCTCATATCGGTCGAGATACATCTCATCTCGGTCGATATGCTCATATCGGTCGAGATACATTTCATTTCGGTCGACGCACCCATCTCGGTCGAGATGCATTTCATCTCGGTCGAGACAGAGTGAAATTTCTCACATTTTGTCCTTTCTTCGACCGATTCGATTTATCTTTCAAACCTTTCGATACCCTTCATACCAATCAACTCCAATTACATTTCCTTAAATTCTAAACACTTTATTCGATTAATTTAAATCCAAATTGGTTTCGTTGATATTCCTTTTATCAATCAACGAAGAGATGTTATCTTCCATTACTTCTCTAAGAATCCTTTCAATTCAAATCAATTAATTTGCTTGACCAAACTCTTGTAACTCGAACTTCCCTTGAAGCTTATCAAACTTGTTAAATCTTAAACTTTGAAATCTTAATCCGATCTTGTCTAAGATCAAGAGTCTCCTCGATTATTTCATTGAAACAACTTGATGAGTTCTTATACTCTCAAGCAATGTACGATGATTCATAATGAATATGAAACATCTTTCAATCTTAAGCTCTTGAAAGTGCTTAGTCACTTGACGAAGTCAATTGTTTATCAAATTGAACTCATGTTTCTTGAATTAATGCTCGATATTGAATCACGAGCTATTGATGTAACGTTTGGCTACTTAGTTTGTCAAGCTAAATTGCCAAGTCATTCTTCTATATCCTTATCCGATGGCTCAAACGTGAGAAGTCCAAAATCGATAAAGAGTCTAGAATTATTTGATGAGTTAGATTTTAAATAAATCTATTATTCCTTGAGGATTTACTCGTAATCCTTATGTGATAGGGAAAGGGAAGGAGAAGTTCAATTGCTAGAACAACCAATCACGTAACCGCACCTACTCAAGGTGGGCTTTCTTTACCCCTATATAGTGGGCCAAATTAAATACATGAAAATGAGGTTTTCTTTTCAAAGCATATCAAGCATGAAATGAAATGTTTTGTTTTAAACTGCTGTTGGTCCCGGTTTATCAGGGTATAACTTGGCAGCGGAAAATGTGTAAGTTCGTTTCTTACGCTCTGCTGGTTACTCAGCTGACTGGGACCTTGTCAGCTGGTAAGTCAACTGGGACTGAGTACTCAGCTGACTGGCAACTGGCTGGTCAGCTGGTAGCTCTAGACTTAGAATATTTTTAAGTCGTGTTTGCACAGTTATATCAGTTTTCAGATATACACCAGCACTTGGGTGCTGGGTTTCAAATCAGTATGAAATGCAGAAAGCTGATAAAGACAAAAGGATTTTTATAGTGGTTCGATCAACTGATCTACGTCCACTCTCCAGTCGACTCACTGGAAATTCACTATAAGAGCAATCAGGTACAAAGTTCCTACGATCTATCTCCAGCTGGTAGATGCCCCGTCTACCAGTCCACTGGATCAACCGCTCCCGGTCCTTGTCCTTCTTCAGCTCTTTTCAGATGGATGGAGTGCGAGCACGTCACTTCAACCTCCTCCTCTGACTGGTTGGGTGTTGAGTTCTCCCAAGAACGTGACTCCTTTGCGGCAAACTGCCCGTAATAGCTCAAGAGCTGGCTGGCTCTAGAACTGCTGTGAACTTCCTCAGAAAGAGAAAGAGCACCAAAGAGATCGATAACTCACAAGCTGGAAGCTTGGAGTCTCGTGTTCGAATAATCGACACACGGAAGAGCTTTTAAGAAAAGCCTCGAAAGTATTTGCTTGCTGGTAATAAGTGCGATCGTTCTTTCGGTAGGTCAAGAGTATTGAATGTTGTTGGATCCCAGGTATTTATAGACGAGGGATCCCATTCAAATTTACTAGCCGTTTGGACACATCCGGGAAAGTCTTTGTCCTCGCATGTCCTTCTGCAGGCGGCAGGTAGGAATTTCCGGAAAGCGCCATGCTTTTGTCCACTTTATCTGACATAGATCTCTTTATGTCAGAATGACACTATTCGTCAGTACGAGGAATCGGAACTGGTGTCTTGAACTGATAGACTTTAAGGTATCCTCCTTAAAGTCATACACTGTCAGTTAATTCCTCAGACGAATCTTCTTTTTGTCTCTAAGATACTGGGAGAGCGAATCTGAAATTCTGCTGATAACCTCCGACTGGTAGATCATACTGGTGATCTTTGTGCTGGCAGTCTCTGCTGGTGACTTTCCTTAGCACAATCAAGGTCTACCAATTCGTCTGATGTTATCTCTTGGAATCTCCCGTGACTGGTGGCTTCACCGCTGGTGAATAGTGTCAGCCAGAACACATATTCTGCTGGTAAGATCTCTCAGCCTCCTGCTGGTGAAATCTTCCCAACTGGTGAACAGTAACCAGTCAATAGCTCTACTCCATGCTGATGAACAGTGTCAGCATGAGTCTTTGTCAGCCGCTTGCTGGTGAGACTTTTCTCAACTGGTAAGCACATCTCATGCTGGTGAACAGTAGCCAGCATGAGTCTTGATCAGCTACGACTTACAACTCAAAAGACCTAAACAGGACTTTACATTTGAGACTAGAGCTATTCTAGAGACAAACTGACGCTGGTAGGACTTAGGATTTGATCCACCAAAACACCAAAACAAGAATCTAAACAAGTAGCTACTGGGGAAAGGAAACTTAGCCAAATTTCCCAACAATTTCCCCCTTTTTGGTGCGATCAAAGCCTAACCAGCGAGCACTCAGCTGATGAGGAAAGTTACAAAGTATTTCAGGGTTTTACAAAATAAACCTATTAGATCTAAACCCATGAAACCACTTCCTCACATCAGTTCTAACCTAAAAATCTTCCCCCTCAAACTGGGAGAGATATTGCTCGATTAAGTTATGAAGTAAGAATCTGAGCCAGGTTAGAATTAACAAATATCAAATGGAGTGCTGGTGCTGATTACACAAAATGTGTAAGTTCAGCTGGTAAGTCAATACTTAGACAATGTTGGACAATGAGTGATTGTCATCAACTTGTCAGCAATCATTCCATTAATGATGTATCATTACAAGTACAGGAAGGAATACTGACTAGTCTAACTGAATACACGTATTTACAGCAAAAGGAAAACACAAGACTCATGGCTTAGAAGATGCTCCTGGTGAAAAAGATTTGCCAGTTAAGGACCTCAGGATCTCAGTTAATGCTGCCATGTCTTGATCTCGCTTCAATCTCTCCTCAGCTGCAATCCGGCGCTCCTCCGCAGCAATCCTTCGCTCTTGCTCAGCGAGCCTTCGTTCTTCTTCAGCAAGCCGAGCCCTTTCCTCCTCAGTAATTGCTCGCGCTCTTTCCCCCTCTTGGATCCGCGCCAAAAAGGAGGACACCCCAGAGGTGAAAGACTCCATTTGTTGCGTCATTTCCGAGCGGTAGGAGGAAAAACGCTGGTCCAGCCTGGCGTCAATCAAAGCAATCAGTTGCTCAGGTGGATGGACCTCGGAGAGAGGCTCTGCTGACAGCGCCAGAGAAGTAGAGGGCACATCAGATGAGGCCTCAGCCATCTCAGTGTCAGCTCCAGTTGGCCCTTCTACGACTCGCTCTGCAGCGGCTGCTGGTGCATCTGCTGGTACTGCTGTTGCTGCTGCTGCTGACTCCTCTTCTGCGGCTGACTCCTCCACCAGCATCTCAGCTGATGCTGGCGGGACTTGTTCTGAAACAGTGGGTGTATCAACTTCCACCACCTGCCAGTCGATGTGCTCCAGCTCCACAACAATTGGAACAGCAGCGACGGCAGGGATCAGCCACAGGCCACGCGAGGGATCCTCCTCCACAATATGGTCTACCATCAGAGCGCAGGCAGCCATGTCGAACAGAAAAGCATGGTAGGGAGGGATCCTCGGGAGGGTAACCAGTACTTTGAGGCGTCTGAGCGCATACGTCAGCTGGTACCCCCGACTGGTTTCTCGGAACTGGAGGAAGGGTAACTTGTGCTTTTTCGGTGGTGGGAGGCCGGAGCTTCCAGTCAATTGTCTGTAATCAGCGATTTTCTGCAAGCGACGCTTGATTCTCCTTGAAGACAGCTGCTGGGGGCAATCAGGATCAGTGCCCATGAAGGCATTGGCCCACTCCTCCTCTGCTCTCCAGTATCCTAGACCCAGCCTGGCATAAAGAACCGCCCGCTTCTCCACCGTCAGCAGGCGCTGGCATCTATCAAAAATTTTCCATCTCTGGAATTCTTGAAACAGCTCCGGATCCACTCTCCAGAGTCTACGATAGCTGGCCATCATCTCGTCATTGACGGCATTCTCCACCTCAGCCGTAATGTTTTCAGCATACTCGTAGAGAGTGGAATTGAAGTATTCCACGGGCTGTAGGGGCAGGCACCAGTCAGAAATTCTGGAGGCGTAAAAAGACTGGTGGGGGAGGCCGCTGGTCGGGATTATGTTGAATGCAGATGGCTCTGGCACTCTTGAATTTTCAAACGCAATATCCCCGCGGTGCTCCCACCGATGTACCCCTGTGATGAGCGACTGGAATTCGTCCTCATCGATCAGCTGATGCTCATGGATGCAGAGCATATATGGTCGCCTTGCAGTGCGCGCACGCTTAGCTGGCGGTGTTGAGGATGCTACTGGTCGCCCAGAAGTTGATGTCGAGGCATCTGTAGATCGGGGGCGACTGGTAGAAACTTGGGCCTTATCTTCAAAATCTGGGAACAAGTCCCTTGGCCTCATCCTCTGCACCCGGGAGTGAGATACCACCTCCTCAGCTGGCTCCTGCTCTGCCTCCTCAGCTGGCTCCTCTGCAATCTCCTCTGCCTCCTCGGATTCAGAACTGACATCCGAGAAGCTCGCCAGTTTTACCGGGGTGGTCGCCCGCTCTTCTTCTCCTCCACTGGCACCCCCTTGCGCGGCCAGTGGGACATCTTCATCACCTCCACCACCCCCTTGCGCGGGTGGAGGTTCATCAGCAGATTCCTCCTCTGGATGGTACTCATCCACAAGGGATAGTACATCCTTGTCAGCGCCCATCACCAGCAG
>JAPKLW010001900.1:4487-36005 GCA_026898455.1 Plectranthus barbatus | reverse complement strand
ATAAAAGAATTTGTTATATTTAAATACATCATTTTAGTTTATACCAAAATGCATTTAATTTGATCGGAGTTATCTTTCTAAGAACAAGCATTCTATTTAAAATGTGGACTGTCTCACTGTCTTGCACAAATTCTCATACAAATTTTTGCGTAAAAATATTATCATTGTGATTATTTTTTTTTTTACTTGTTCCACTATCTATGATTGAGTGGAAGCAGTGTTGTAAAAATTGGCCCTAGATGGATGTGAAAAAAAACACACACACACACTACCAAAATTCAGGCAAAATCTATACAGGAAAAGCAGAAGTCGTAAAGTCTGTGAATATTACACAAACAGCAGCAACTCATCATCACATTATTGCAAAACAAGCTCTACCAAAATTCCTTAACGGAAATAACCGTAAAGCTCCAAGAAGCAGATGCTGAGGATCCAGGGGTTAGCTGCATCGGTGGTCGGACCGCTCAAAACCAGCCGGAAGAATCTGAAGGGAAGAAGGCCGACGACGGCCCACGACGCAAACTGACCAGGCTTGCACATCGTCTCATCGTTCTCATGCACCCTCAAGTTCGTCCAACTGCTCCCATCAATCGACCCCTGCAGAGTTCGTCTCCCATTAGTCTTGTATCCACGAGTTTTTTATTTTCTTTGTTTTTATGCATATATTCTTTTCCGAAAAATGAAATTATATAGTATCCACCCTACGTACGAGATTGTAGTTAAGTTACTCTGGTCGTAAGCATGCATGCAGAAAACCATACCTGGAAACTCCAGTTCCTCATGAAAGCTCGTGAGCCATCCTGCCTTAGTGTGTAATGGTTGCACATCAACTGTGAAAACATAGGTATACGCTAAATATTTGTCCATGGAACCCAAGTTGTGTATGTAACCGTACCTGATGACCGTGGCCAAGGTCCACCATCCACCAGGCAGTGTTTCTCCCGTCCTCCATCCGGGGGCCGGCGAAAGATGTTCCCTGTTGTGCATCAGCTTCGTTTTGAGTTCCGTTCTAAATAAGAAGATGAATCCGGAGAAGGGTAAGCAATCTTCTCACCTGGTAACTCCGGGAGACTAAAACCTTAGGATCAGTGAATCTGGAAAGTGGACTGCTCGCCGTAATGGTTACTCTCTGAAATGTTGAAGAAGTTACACCGTAATGAATGCATACACACCAGGTGAAGATAAAATGAAGACGGTTGAACACTCACCTTTGATAAAACTGGATTTACCCACTGATGTTCCCCATAGGACGTGCCGGCAAAATACAAAACCCCGTTGCTATCGCCGTCGCATATGTACTGTAGTTCCTTAAAACTCGATCTCCTGTGCTGGAACTTACTGGAAAATTGGAACAGAATGAGAATCAATATAAAGCTTGTGCCACGTTTGTGGGGAAAGGGAGAAGACGAAGGGGTAATTACCTCAAGTCTTTTTCATGGCCGGAAGATCCAAATTCTGAAAAAGTAATGGCTTCTTTCACCTGTTTAGCATATAGATTAAGAGACTAGTGGCTGCTTGAAGAGGAATTCAGACCAGGGAGTATTAGAGGTTAATTACCAATTCACCGAGTTTAGGAATGCGCAAACTAAGGTTGCTTCTCTCCAACTGAAAATGATGAACAGTTAAAAATTGGTCAAAAGAAATTCTCTCATTCAGTTTGGTAGAGGTAACAAAACAGAGATGTTGGATATACCTTGCGAAGGATCAACTGTGGAAGCAAAGGGAACCGCACAAGATCTAAAAACTCTTCTAGTAAGTAGAGTCTATCACCGAAAACAAGTTCAGGTGTAAAGCTCAGCATCATTTCATCTACTCTCTCCCATCCGAACAACTCCTCAGCTTTGCAACACCAAAGTAAGATTGCATTGAGTACTCGTTCCTCGGAAGTTACAGTCAAATCTGGATGCTGCAAGAAACCATTTTTGGCTTCAGATACTGTCAACAAGAAATATCAGGGAGGCAATTCACAGTGCCAAAGCTTTTCACTAGCACAGAAAACATAGTGATCCAAATACAGAAGGCATCATTATAGAGTTTTGCATGCAGTAGCAGGAGAAAATACTCACCTGAAGAATGTTCCCAAATGTTGCCTCATCTAACATGACAAAGTCGATGCTTGCGGTTGTACAATAATCAAAATTCATCGAGAATGTCCTCGTACATTTTTCTTCAATTAGTTTACATGAAGGAACAGATGAAATGACTAGCAGGATTTGGCACACTGAGTCCTGCAACAAAGTTCAAGAGATCAGTCACTCAAACAATAACCAAAACACTGCCATAATTCTGTCCGCTTCCTCGTCCACTAAACTTGGCATAATAGAAAAACTTGTAGAATGATCGTCTGCCACTAGAACTCCATCCTGCATATAATATATAGATGAGAGACATCAATATTCATATTTAGTTGCCATAAGTTTTCTCTGTTTGTGTTCACAAACCCAATACTCCACCATTTTTCCCATTCTTTTAGTTCTGCTCGCCCCAACAAAGGGCTATAGTTTCAACGAGAATCAATACGCTATAGTTATATTGTGTTACCTCTGAGAGATGTTCTAAGAGTCTTTTGCAACATTCCTGATGAAGAAGAGAAACCCCAAACTGATCTGCCAGCAAAAGAAGCTGTAGTAGCAACATGTCGGTGCCCATGGTGTCATCCTCGTTAACTTCTCCACTGTACATGAATTTGAGCATAATCTTGAATGCATCAAAGCAGACATCCTTTAAGCTAATCTTCGACGAAACACTTTCAGTCATTCCATTTGTGAACATCTGCACTTGCCTTGATACTTTAGTCAAACTTGCTATATGAGTTAATAACATGGTGCTTATCATATAGCAAGTGTTGTGTTACTATGATCAGGAAATCACACTCCATGATTCAGAAACAGCCCTACCTTTGTAAAAGGGGCACTCCACAAGCCAAAGATGATTCTATGTGATTGAGCAACTTGACCATGGCCTTCAACATGAATATCTACATCACTGTACTCACTGGTCTTCAGAAAGCTATTAAGTTTCTTAATATCAATGGGTAATTTGTTGAGAAAGACAGCAGGGCGATTGAGTCGGGAGCTTGTATATGATATCTCTACACTTTTTCCTGAGTCAAAAAGTTTCTTATTAAGCTTAAACCGCTCAATTATTTCGTCGCACTGCTTCGCCAAGGTACTTACTTCGAACCGTAAGCTCAGAGTTTTTAAAGAACTAAGATGCGACTCAGGAACCTGCATCAATATAGAATGTTTTATTTCATTTGTCTGAATGACTCACCATTAGTATGACATAATCAGAAATTCTAGATTTACTTTAAAAGTTAAGAGAAAGAGGATAAGTATATTGAGTTTAACCTGAAGGCTAAATATGGTTGGAAGTATCTTTACTGGTCTACAGAGCAAGAAATATTTCAGCACCAACAAAAATGGAGGGTTGCATTATCTTAATGTTGACAGTAGAGTATGTCATTTGTTTGTAAGCTTGAACTGATGATGGCAAGATTAATGGAGAAGAAGGAAGCTGGTAATGAAACTTCAATTAAGATATGATCAGGAAAGATTTTCAAGATCTTGGATTGAGAGATAGAATGTGGAAGATCATGCAACTTAGAGAACAGAAATCTACATACCAAAGAATGCATGTATCGGGAATGGGCTTTTCTAATGATGATGGGGGTGGAGAAGCTTCAGCAGATGAAGCTGAACAAAGTTTGGCAAAAGCATATAGAATGTCAATACCCTTCAACCTAACTCGTTCCGTAGAAGAAATAATTAAACCAATAATGCTCAAGTAAGTAATTAACCAAGACATCAACATTTTGAAGGAAAAAAAAAAAACTATAATGATAATATACAATGAATATCTGATCAAAGACAACTGACCTTCGTGCTGCCTGTGTAAATGTACTCAAGAAGTGCATGGAGTATAGGATAGCAAACATCTTGGAGGTGGATAACATCTCCAGTTGTACTAAAACTAAAATTCCCTGATGCAGCCAATATGACCTTATGTGCTGGAACAGCCCTTTCTTCTTGCCCGACAATGAAGAATGTATCCGATAATTCCCAGCTCTCTAGAAAATTATCTAGTCCCCAATTATCATAATCACCAATTTCTTCTTCTAACCCCTCATCAGCATCTTCTGTGCTGTTATAGTCACCACAATCCACATGCTTCCATAAGGATATGTGGTTCTGCTTTAGGGGCAGGACATTGATATTCCGGTATCCTACATGTCTATCCCAACTGCTAAGTCCAACATACTGAACACTACAATTGGGGTTTGAATCCAGCCACTGAAACACGAGATTTTGGAAAGGGTACCTGCCCTTGCCAATGCTTATCAGGCCATCATAGATGCTGATCCAGTAACTCTGAAATGTCGATGAACAATATAGATCAACACCAGCAACATCCACAACTGTCCTTCCATCAACCTCAATATTCAACCTCTTATTTCTGTGGCTCCCTATAATCACGGTGTAATGTGGACTATTATCCCTTTTGTAATGGTAATGCTGACTGCCCGTTTTTTCCCGGAAGACAACTGTGACGTCATTGTGAGCGAAGGCATCGAAAGCAACACAACCTCTACCAGCTTCCCTAAACCTTAAGTCGTCATGCCAAGCACACTCAAATGGTGCCACAGTAAGAAACTTTTGCTTTTTCTCCATTGCAGTTGTCACGCGAAACAAAGTTTCTTTAATCACTCTATACTTGCTCTGCAAATCCACCACAATTAGATGCATCAAGAAAATGGATCATAATCAAGTAGTAGTTCTATGCATTTGGATCAACAACTTTATTTAATATTCAGAATAAAGCATCACATAAATCAGAAATGGCATTCTTGGCATTAGAAGGAAAGAGTTGGATACAGTTGCTTGAAGTATCTTATCTAGAGTCTAATTCATGATCCACTGAGAAAAAGATGGGAGATTTGGTGCATAACACTTATTGATGGTCACAATCAGAGCTCATCCTGAAAATTCCAGACAGCATCAAACAAAAAATAAAAGGGAAGCCTAAGGACAATAACTCTCTTATATTTTTTTTTCATTTGTAAACTTGCAAGTTGCAACCTCTGGTACATCCTTATCCAAGTGCCAAATCTATATAAATTTTGAGATATTCATTTGCCTCCATATTGGGAAGGGAGAAAAAAGCAATAGAAAAAATAATTCCAAAATAAAACAATGAACTAGCTGTAGGCACACAATAAAACAGTCAAATTAGCAGAAATACACACCTAACTTAATGAGTTCTATTTAAAGAGAAAGCACAAGATATACAACATTGTATTATCATGTAAGCATTTCTCTTGAGCCTTTAGAAAACCTTTGATTATGAGTAAATTTAAATAAAGCACCAATATATCAAATAGTAGAACTGAAGTTTCAAAAGAAAAGGAATATTATAGCGAAATAAGGTGCAGCAAGGTACCGCGTGATGAGCCGGTATATAATAGGAATTCAGACCAAATGCACAAGGAGCAGATAAGGAGCAGCCGCTGAGGCAGAGAAAGGGGTGGGGCGAATTTTGGTTTGAGATTAACTTCCAATAACTCAAGCTAAATTAAAGTCAGGATTTTGAATAGTTAGGTGATGAGGGAACTATGATTTATATAGTCGGCATAAGTTGCTGAAACGTGGGACACTAAGCCACTGCCGGAAAATCACTATCATCTGAAAGGAAAAAATAGCGTTGAAGATCCTCAAAGAACACCACATCGTTGTCACGATTTGAGATAAGCCCAGAAATTACCAGAAACCATTAAATGAAAAAAAAAAGCCTCAACCCCACCACAGGAAATTGTAAAATATCAATTCACCAGCAAGTTGCAAGAATTCTACACCACATTCTCATCCATGTACACAGAAAAATATCTCCCTACTACATAAAAATCCAAACTTGATAAAATTAATAAAGCTCACATCCGTCATTGTAACAAAAAACGCGCCAAAAACTAGCAAGATTCTCTCGAGATAAACACATGACATATTAGATTACATTATATCAATGAAAAAAAAACTACAAGTACCTGGAATCAAATCCTCAGAAAACCGTCTTTGTCAGTATGGCAGCCCCTAATTACAAAACAAGATCTTCACATCTATTCAAGATTTCCAGATAAATTGTAAACGAATCAAACAGGGATAAGCTTACGTGTGTGTAGATGTTTGTAATTTTCTTGATAATAATAAGATAAAAGCAGAGGCTGGCAGAGAGACCCCCGTTAAGACGCGATTGGATATTTTCGGAGGTTCATGTCATATCATGTGCTGTAATATTTTTTTAGAACCATTTTGTGGAGGAAAAAAAAATTCAAGTCATAGTCATCAGACATTTTATAGGAAAAATGATACGTGGCATTCAGGAATTTCGTCAAACAGTTGGATTGCAGAATTTACTTCTATCAACCTGCAAATTGGAAACGACCTAATTACAGACAGCTACGGCTATAATAAATTACATAATCTAACACAGTCAATAATTGGATTTGAATCTAAAAAAGGCAACCCTTAAACGCGAAAAATTCAAGAATCCACCAATAGATAATTCATATATTATCATTTAACAGATTAAATGACGGAATAAAATACATGTAATAAAATATGAATATATTTGTGATGTGACATAATATCCTGTTACAGATCACATATATAGTATTATGCGTCGTGTGTATACAAAATGTGTATATATAGAAAATTTGGAAGAATTCAACAAAATTGATGATGATTTTGATATTTTGTTGTGTAGTTCTGATAATATTTGGACATCGCAATCAGCCACGTCGGTTTGAAGTATGCATGTCTCATATCTCAAGCAATGTCTATTTTTCATCATAGAGATGCTTTTGGATACATAAGTAGACGGTAGGGAGGTTTGATATGGAATTCTCGATCTTGGAGTGTAGTGATTAAATGATTTATCGATAATGAATTCGAATAATTGGATAAATGTTCTCACTCTTATTTAAATTATGTATTTTAATAGTAATTTTTTATAAAAAAATACACGAGTTTATTTGAAATTTCAAAATATAATAATTAATTATGAATTTGAGTAGTGGCAGCCTCAAGGCCATGTTGAAGATGCCCTGCACTAAGGCCTCCAATAATAGTAATAGTATGTTATTAATTTATTTTATTATAAATTCAAGAAAAATTGTGCAAATACAAAAGGAAATAAAGGATCTTTAGTTCATTTAAAATTAAATAGTATAGAATTTAAGTTTATAGTAAATTTATAAAGTTAGATTTTAAAAAATAAAATAAGGTATATGATAAGATATCGTAATTATTTTATTTACAATATTATACTTGTTTTGGTTAATACAAAAAATGAGATAAAAATCACTAGTATCTTTTAAATATTTTGGAATAATTATTTTTATTTATAGTTTAAATTATTTGTAATAACTCAATAGTAAAATAAGGGTTTAAGAATTTAAATTATTTATTTAAGGCTTTAACAAAATTGTGAAATGTTTTTCATAGAAACATTAGTAGAATTACCTTTGAGAAGTAGTTATACACTTTGGTTCATATATGATATCATCTAGAGTTATTGATTTTATTTAAGATTTGTTCTAGATAAAATATACTCAAAACTCTCACACGATTCCAAATTAAAAAATGAGACTTTTTAGGGATTTTGAATTTTTAGACAAATTGTGAATAATATAAATGATTGAAATATATTGGATCAGACCAATAATAAAGCATGATTAATCAATCAAATGGAATGGCGAATGAACTCAATAATTAGAAGATAAATGTTTCAATGAATTTATTGAATCAAATCAATAATAAGAAGTATAATGATTCAATGATTAGTTTAGACACAATGAATGAAAAATGTGTAGGCAATCTGCAAAAAAAAAAAAAAAAACAGTAAACTGCCCTCACAAAAAAAGCATGATGGCAAAAATACTGCTGCAGAAATCAAATCTTGAAGATGAAAGCAACTTCATTGCTCAACCATTTTCTAAAACAGACAGATATTATATGTGCAGTTCTTCTTAATTTCTGTATGAAGCACAATAGTGCTGTTTATAGCTCTGCAGGCGCCATCTTAGCAGCATACCCGAATTTCGAAGTGCTGTACTTCTTGTAGACACCGGTGAGCTTCCCAGATCCGGCCTTCCGATGGAGAGTCACCATCAGTCTTGCACAGTCCCTGGATGGCAACAAACAATGCTCAATCATTCAATGTGTTTGTTTGATCTGTATGTTTGTTTTTCTCAATTTCGACTCGAAATAAGCTACTCACAGGAGTTGGTGTTTGTTGTAGTTAGTGTGCCTTTCACATGTCTTGCTCCATGTTTTACTTCCAGTTAGAGTGCACTGTGCTGTAAAGATTGCAGCAGCAGCCAGCAGGGATGGTGAGAATCTAAGAAGCTCATACTCAACGAGGCAGAGTTCGAGTATGAAGAAGGAGAGATGCTCCAACTAGTTCGAGTTCAAAAAGGCAAACATTTCATGATCAGTGAGATGGATAAGCATCCTCAGCTTTCCTCAGTTAATTGCAGGATATAGATGTTACCCTCTACCTTTTTGTTGGATTGAGCAGCTTTGAGGAAACGTCGTATGAACACGTATGGAGTTGGAAGTGACAGATTGAACTGCAAGGTGTTGATCATCAACTTCTCCTGCAGACAAGACATGGAAACAGTTGAAACCAGCAAGAATTTATAGTGTCAGTTGCATAGGTGGCATGAATTCGCAGAGCTCGTGGATTACCATATCAAGAACTTCTTTTCTGCAGTAAGCTTTGTCGGATATCAATACAAAGTCTTCAACAACAGGAACATAAACTTCTTCATACTTGCAGGCTAGAAGCATGGCAGTTATTCCAACAAGCTGTAATCTTTTTCTTACAACAGGCTGAACTGCTAAGAATCTGTCGATGAGATTGACAGTAAGATACAACGTCTCATCCATCAGTTCGAACTTGTAATGCACCTGTACAGCACAAAATTTCATTGAGGTAAGAATTACTCGAGTGAAATCTTGATGAGTAAATCATTTGGTGCTACTTTCATTTTTACCTCTATCAGCCAGTCGATGAGAATGCCCCTCATTTTATCGTTTATGTCGCGTTGCTGAGCCATGTAGTTTGATGGGACACAGCTTAAACTCTGCAATGTAAGATTTCAAAGTTTAAACACGAAGAAGTAGGCCTACTATTGCACACGGTGCATATCAATGAAGCAAGTGAGGCTAACAAGCAGAAGAAATGTTTGAACCTCTGTCTTTCTGTAAAATGCATGCATGTCATCAATGTACTCGGTAACTGCAAGTGGATTCATCTCATCGCAGGCGTCTATATCCACTACAGCCTCATCCGCATCAAGGTCTTCCATCTCAACTTCGGCTTCCTACCCGAATTCACACCATAGAATTTGCATATAACAGATAGCAAAGCAGCAGTTTGAATAATAGCCAAACACTAAGTTAAACAGAAATGAATAATACCATCTGATCAATTTCTTCCAGCATAGCTTCGGTATGATGCACATACATCGGCACATCATGATCATACGAGGCATTGTAGTCTTCTGCATCAATAATAATGCAGTCTGATGATTGATGTGCAATTGTTTGCTTGACGGGTGGCTTCACTTCCTACATTGAAACAGCCAATTCGTAAATGAAACAAACATAAACCTTTGATTGTGAAACAAATGTGATATGATCTATACCTCGTGTGGAAGCTTCTTCTCTTCAGCAGCCAATTGTGCAGCAAACTTCCTACAATTGCACCAACGTAGTAAGAAAACACAAGATTCTCACATGAATCCAAGAAATCAAGAGATGGATTCACAAACCTAGTAACTGGACGGTGAAGTGGGACTGCAGGTGCAGGATTCTTCTGACAGGCAGCATTTTTCCTAAACAATATCAAGAAATATGAAAAGATGAGGACATGTGCAACAAAAAACCAAAACCCACCCCAAAAAAAAAAAAAAAAAAAACTATGTCTATGGAATCCATACTCTGTCAAAACTCCATTCCTATGAACTGCAATGACGTTGCTATCGATTGTACCCAATGCCTTCCTATGCTCAGCCTGAACAGTAATGTTTCCGCCGCTTGACTTCATGCCCGCTGAGAAAGAGAAAAGGAGGGGAATCATCAAGTTGGGATATTATAGAAAAACACATTAAATTAAATTGAGTTCAAAACAGCGTTGTTGCACATTCTTGTAGAAAGAAAATCAAGAAAAGGAGAAAATTTTCAAGAAGTAATGAATAAATAAATAAAATATATCAAGTCTGTTAGATTTCAAATTACCACGACAGTTTGAATGTCTGATCACGCCCGAGAAATTCTCATTCCCTCCAACCATTTTGCGTCTCCAAAAGCGGTAACAGAGAACTGAAAGAGATTCAACGTTGAAAAAATACAGGGATGAAAAAAACAAAATAAATAAATATTAATCGAAGAGACGAACGAACCCAAAAACAAAAAGAAAAGGATCTCAAAATAGTGGCATTCAAGAGCGAGTGAGAAGTCCCAGATCACAAAAATAAAAATGAGAGAACAAAAATAACAACCTTTCAAAAATCAAGAAAACCCAAGAACAAAAATCAACCCTTCGTTTATACTCTTCAAGAAATCCCAGAGAAGAAAGAAGAAAAAAAAAAAGAACAGACTAAAACGAAAAACCCATCATTAATGGGTGCATTGCGGATCACTAAATAAAACTCACTCTCTCAGACACACGGATGGAGAGAGAATCCTTGCTTTCTTGAATGTTGTTTCGATTGAATTCCAGAATGGTTTGGTGAGAACGTAAACAACGGATATATGTCTGTTTAAATTTTGGGAGTGGAAGTTCGATTTTACCCCTTCGATTGTTCGACAGAAATAAATTAATTCTTTATAATTAATTACGTTAGTTAAATTTTTATATTCAAAATTTATTCACAATCTTTTAAATTATTAATTTTTTTTGAGATTTTTATTATATCCTTTAATCTTAATTTATAGAAAGATGATTCTAAGTTTATTTTATTTTATTTAATTGTCTTATGTATTAAATTTTTTAAAAAAATTATAAGAACATTTTTTATTATTAAAATTTTTCTCAAAAGATCATAAATGTATATCTTGGTTAGTCAACCATGAATTAATATGGTTCGGTCATTCTCGAACTGAAAAAGAAAAAAGTTGATGGTAAACCCTAACATAATCTTTTACTATTATAACTATAATGAATTTTTTAAATATTGAAACTTATACTATAAATTTAAAAATTTACTAATAACGTACAAATTTTTAAATTTGAAACGTAAAACAAATTTGGTATGAGAGAAATTGATTTATAATATGTAAAATATGAATTTATATAAGAAGCATATTGAGTGGATATTATTCCCGTTGGGACTTGGGAGTAACTCTTATTTTTCATAACTATATAAATAACATTTTCAAAATATTACAAATAACATTTCTTTAAATTATAAGCTATTTTATATTTTAAATATCATCAAAAAAATATGTTGATCCCGTGATCAAAGTTTTTATATGCGCAGTGAAAATTTTACTAGAAAACTAACACTCACAAACTGCAGGTTATTACTCATCAGTTTGTGTTTCCGAAAACTTGTTATTAGCAAATTTGGAATTAGGTTCAGGTTCGAAATATACTTCAACACTTAGGTAGTATTGAGTTTTAAATTCTCACAAAAAAAAAAAGAAGAAGAAGTAAATAAAGCAGTAAATGCAAAAGAATTTATAGAGGTTCGGACACAAAAGTCATACGTTGTCTCTTCATACCTAAGTCTGGAATACAATAAGCTTCAAAATACAAGGGTTCTCATGATCTATTGTAAGCTGATGAATATTTGTGTCCACTAATACACTTGTTCACTTGCACAGCTCGTTGCTTCCTCCGCTTCGTAGATTTTGAGTGTGGGCACACCATGCAGCCACCTCCTATGGAACTTGGGAACTTTAGGGATCTTCCCATAACTATTGATCACTTTGGCTAGACCGCTCGTAAGAATCACAGCTTGGAGAAAAGTTGTGATTGTTGTGTTCTTAATAGGAGAGTAAGTTTACCAATATGTAAACTTATGCTTAGAAAGCAACAAGTCTCGTGTCCAAAGATGAAATGGTAAGCTTAAAAAAACTTCGAACTTTGAAAGCTTAAGATCGCAATTTGGTAGTGTTTCGTTGCTTGGTTTAAAATTCGGTAACCTCTCTTTTGGGACACTTCGTCTATAAATAGACGAAGTGTAAGAGGTTTGAAAATGTAGTCGTTTAGAGACATATTGGATGAAGTCCAATCAAGCGCCCGCGCCTCTTCTGCGAATAACATGTTGGTTTTTCAGAATATTTGCACCTGCTCCTACTTTTCTGACGTCGGATATTGACATCGCACGGTGTGTCAGAACAACTTCTTTTAGTCAGTTCGAGAAATTGAAACTGGCCCAACACTAGAGTCTTCAAACTTCAAGTGATCTTCATTCTTAAAGTCTAGTATTTTTTATATATATATTTTTTTGAATAAGTATACATTAATCTTAAACTCACACACCTATATGTCCCCCTGGGAGCTTGAACCTATGACCTCTCAGTCACAGGCAAGGTGCTTTAACCACTACACCCCGAACGAAGAGACAAGTCTAGTATTTAACTTGTTCTCTTTGTCTCGGTGCACGAGAATGATAGGTTTGAGTATAACTGATCAGTTTCATGTTGGTGACGTCAACCAATTTTCTTCATATTGGTTCTCCAAGCTCAAACTGAAATCAGTTTATCTTGATCTGTCATATTATAACTCGATAGATATCCTCAACATGACTTTACAAGTTTGAACAAACTAGATATATTTTTAAGCTCGTGGTTTCTATTTAATTTTTGATACATTAAAACATAACAATAATGTAGGAATACTCCTAACAAAATATTAATTATAATTGATAGAATTGCGACATATTGACAATAGCGGACCTAGAAAATTAGAATTTGGGGTAAACTATACGAATAAAATAAATTAGGGGTACATTATGTAAAAATATATATAAATAATATGCAAATATATATATATATATATAGAGAGAGAGAGTTGTAATCATATGTTATCTAGCTCTCATATGTTATATGAGACCAAATCTCAACCTTTATTTTTTTTGATCTTGCGGTTCAGATTAAATGTAAGAATCTGCATTTTAAATTTTAGTTTCCTTCCATTTCGGTTACCAAGGATTATTTGGTAATAGTATAATTAACAATTATGATTTAAGTTTAATCATATCTTAAATAAACCCCTTTTTTCCATCATTTATTTTCATAACAACTTTTTTTTCCACATTCATTGTTTCGACGTGACTTTTTTTCTTTGATTGGTTGTTTAGTTTTTTTTTTTGATAGAGAGAGAAAATGCTCCTCTTATCTCAAAATTATTTTTTTGTTTCTTCCTTCATGTCCGATGATAAAACTACAATCATCTTCTTCCCTCATGAACAGTTAGGATATTCTCCTCCCATTAGGACTCCATTGTATTTCCAGCATCGATGGTGGTTGTGGTGGCAAGGTGCAGCTCGGTCACCGATAATTGTGAGGAATAGAGACGTGCAGTTCGCGGAGGTTGGAGACAGAGACGATATATAACAATTGCAAGAGAAGTATCCATGGAAGTTTGACGCCACATCCTTCATTTTTTGAGTTGCAGGTTTTAACCATGTAGATGTTACATTATTTATATGAAAGTTGATACATTATTTATTCTTTATCTACTACATTATCTTTTATAGCGTGTGTTTATTTAATTTTTCAAATATGATTCTATATTTTGGTATAATATTAAAATTGTAAGCAAATAATGCAGCATATTTATTGTGATGGTAAGGTGCAGCGCAGCCGCCCACAGTTGGAAGGAAGGGTGGCGTGCACGTTGTTGGGAGTTTGGATAGTATGGGAAAAACTAAAATCTTGCATTCATCGCACTTTATCCATGGTAGTTCGTCGGCGTCGTATTCATTGGTTACTATTCACAGTTCTATACTTTTTCATTCGCCCGCGGTGGTTCGCCTGCGTCGTGTGTATTGGTTATTACCCACGTGGTTCGCGTGTGTCGCATTCATCAGGCGAACATATGATAGCCAATGACAGGGGCGATAGTAGCAGCAGTAAGCGGTGTGCAGTTTTTAAAATTTTTTGAGCAGTTTTTTTATCTTTACAATTGTTACAGACATGGATAATGTAATACACAGGCGACAAATAGTGTACTACTCAAGCGACACATAATGTACCACTCAGACCATGTTTTATCTATATAATGCATTGCGTTTTGTTTTAGTTGCAATCAATTTTTGTTGCTCATTTTTACACCGTTGTTACAAACATAAATAATGTAATACACATGCATCACATAATGTGCCACTCAGGCCCCGTTTTATCTATATAATGCACTGCATCATATTTTTGTTGCGATCTATTTTTATTGTCCATTTTTGCATTATTTTTACAGATATGGATAATGTAATACACATGCATCAAATAATGTACCGTACATGCGACAAATAATGTACCACTCCGATAATTTTATATCTATATAATGCATTATGTTATGTTTTTTTATCATGCAACCGCAGAGAAATAGACATGGATAATGTAATACACATGGGACACATAATGTACCGCTTGACCGACACTTAATGTACCACTAAGACCCTATTTTATCTATAAATGCATTGTGTTTTTGTTGTGATCCATTTTTGCATCGTTGTTACATACATGAAAAATGTAATACACAAGTGGCACATAATGTACAACTTAGACTCTTTTTTATCTATAAAATGCAACTGCAACAGTGAAATCAAGATTCTTCCCATTTTTTATACGAACAACGTCGAAATTAGGTAAGTATAATATGTCATTACATTATTCTTTATATTTTGCTACATCATTTGACTTTAGCTATTACATTGTTTAGTTTTATTGCGATTATCCTATTCGGAACATATGCAATAGGGATTGCGTTTGAAAGATAATTAAATTATCTTCAATTTGATATATAATATATTAAAAAATAATTTAAATTGAGTGAGTTATAATTATTTAAAGTTTTATAAGAATTTTAGAGGAGAGAGAAAACTGGAATTTAGGGGATGAGAATCATATTTCCCGTAATTTGAATTCATGAGTTTGAAAAAGACAACTTTACCCCAACAATGTACCAAATACTGAAACATAATGTAGCGAAAATTTTTATTTTCCAGATTTAATCATAATCGTCCGATCTAGATTTGGATGGTTGGATTTTGGTCTCATATAACATATAGGAGAAGGGTAACCATATAATGCATCCCTATATATATATATATATATAAATAACAATAAAATTACATAATTAAAAAAAAACTTTGAAGTACAAGTGTACCCTAAAGTTACATGTACCTCCATATTGAACCATAAGCAATAATTATATTTTGTGCATATTTTCAATTTAGAATGTATACAACATGGATCTCATATGAAATATTATGAAAATATTTTTAAATTGATACATTATAGGATAAATTTATTTATTTTTAATAAGATATGATCGCTTCAAGATTTTTTCACAAATACAGTAATGGAAAATAGAAAAAAAAAATAGTAAATTATGGAAGTTGAATATAATTTAAAATCTAGTTCAAATCAGTTAGTAATTTATTTTTTAATAACCATTTTTATTTAACTATTTTCCTGCAATTTATATGCGATATTTTTAAGATAATTATTTAATTTGAAATTATGGAAGATAAATAATTGAAGAGAGATGAAAACTGATATTGGATAGACGGTTTTTAATTTATTCTAATACGTTCAATTGCTAAAACAATGTTATTATCCAATAAAAACAAATAAAAAAATTCAATAATTATATATATAGACTAAATATAATGAGATTAATTTCCAATTCGTGAATCAACGCATATTCATGATGCTGCACAATCCACGATCATCATATATCAAAATTTATGAAAATGTATTTTTGATTGAAAGGTAAAAAATATATAACTAGTGCTTTAATTTTATTGATAGAATTATAGTTACCCTTCTTACAAACTAGTTTGATACCATCAAATATAATTGGTGTGCAATTTTAAAACATACTCAAGAAAATAATATATTTGTACGAACTTTTTTTAAGTCCAATAATACATTTAGTTTTTTATTTATTCACTATATATTTTAATATAATCACAACAAATATTATTATCAATATTGTATGTACAATTATATATACAAATTTAACAAAAGTAAAAAAAATAGATCAAATCATCAAACACAGGGCAGCAGAAATGTGAGTTCAGTTTATAAAACTAGCCCATAAAAAGTATATAATATTTTAAAATAATAAATTAAATAAATCAGTAAGAAAATTATATAAGAAAAGGTATACATGTATAGTTGGTAGGAACTAAGTTTTAGTTTCCTCCTTAATTTGATGTTTTGATATGTCAAAATTCACTTTATCACTAAGTTTAGAGTTCTATTTTGTAATCCATGTATAGAATTAATTGCGTTGTAATAGAACTTAGTGCTGAAGAGCAAGCAAAGGACTTGCTTGAGATTTGAAGAAATGTTTTGCGTGAAACTTGGTTTCACCAAGTATGGCCAAGGTCTATACTGAGTTTATGCACTCAGTATAGAGGAACCTATACTAACTTACAATAAGTTAGTATGAGAGACAGTTTTCCATACTGACTTTTGAAGTCAGAGTAGTCTATACTGACTAATGGAAAGTCAGTATGGAGGCCTAAGTTTCTAAGCATGTGGAACACAAGAAGAACCAAGCTTAGTCAGACTCCAATACATTTGATTGCTAAGTAAAAGTCGGTACGATGAAGTCCATTATTGGATTCATTGAACTGAAATTGAGTCTGACAAGAGCAGGTGGAAAGTACATGAAGTACATATGTTTCAGAGCAGAGCAGACCTAATGTATGGGCTATGATTGGACGACATTCTCCATAATCTCTAGCGGCTGGATTATTGTGTCTAACTGGCAGATTTCAAATCATCCGAGTACTCCAACATTTCGAATGAAGAAAGAGGCTGAAACCCTGAGTATCTGAATCTCTCTGAAAACTAAGCTGACACTCTGCCATTCTCTCTACTCAAGCTTACTGATTACTTCGTGATTCTATTCACGAGGCTTGAGTTTCTGACTCAAGTTAATCATTCATGCTATGTGGTTCAAAGTACGAGATTAAGCATTAAAGCTTAAGCTACACCTTGGTGAATATATCCTTCAAATATATATTCACAACAGTCAGTTCCTTTTTTAGGTTTTTGACTATCACGGGCTTTTGCCAACCGTTCTAAGTTATGGGAAGAACAACAAACACCCAACCACCAAGGAGAAAGCTGCGGGGTGCGTCATCACTTCGACTTGAAGACTAAGCTTACAAGGAGTTCCTAGGCGAGTAAAGGACGAAGTGCTGATGGACTGTGTATAGATCGTAAGGAGGCTTGTATCATACTTAGTGAATTTCCCGATTCATTTCGGAAGAGTGGACTTAGGATATTTCAGATCCGAACCACTATAATATCCTGAGTCTTTACTTGCTTTATTTTAGTTCCGCAAACTTAATTTCTTCAAAACTTATTTTTAAACCTTCAATACTTGTCCAATTATTGAAGTGTATATTTGAGAAACTTAACTATCAAACCTAAACTTAATCTTTCAGACCCCTAAAACTGAGTTCCAGTCAGTTTAGGAGAACAAGTGCAATATAAACTTACTTCCGCTGCATATAAAACTCTCTGATTTCTGGACCAACAATAGTTATATTTATTTGTGAACTCATCTCCAAATAAACTAAACTATTTGTGAGTTATTTAGATTCCGCATCGATAATAGCTTGTTCATTAATGAAACTCGTTTATTAAATGAACTAAACTTGAGTTTCACATTTTTCGATTTGTGAGCAAACTTGTCAGCCAAAATTAGTAAAACAAAATTATTTACCTTTATAATAATATTATCACGATTTAAGAGTTATAAAAAAGATAAATATTTTTAATCATGAGAAAAAAAAAGAATTTGAGCATGAATATGATATTAATTTTTTTGAATATTTTTTTTAAATTTCAAAACAATAATGAATACTCTAAATAATAGACTATTTAGATTTTAGAAAGTTCGTTTAGACTCGATTAAGTTCGTGAATTTTAAAGTATTCAATAACAAAATTTGAAATATGAATCGATATTAAACGTTTTAACTTTTAAATTTGAACACAATGCTACTTAACTTAACTCGGTTTAATAACACCCAAGAATGAACTAAGAACCACTCGTTATAACGCGTCGATGATTCATTAAAATTCATGTTATATAATGAATTTAATTTAATATATATAATGAAACGCAACTTAAATAAAGCACTCTAAATTCGTGTGCCAGTTGGAATAAAATTTTAATAGCATTATAGTTAGAAAATAGAATGTAAAATATCATATAATAAAAGCCACTGAGCGCCCTCATTTTTGAAAACCTCCTCTTCTCTCGCGCCGTCTGCAACCACGCCCACATCTACTATCGCCGATCTGTTGCCGCCTTCCAAACCCACACCTACGGTGAGATTCCATCCGTTTTCTTACCTCTGCCTACGCTCTCTAGTTCTTTTACTTTCCATTTCAGTCTTGAAACTCCAGGATTTAATGATTTTTTTTTTCATTCATTTATTTTTGAATTCCATAATTTCAGTAGGGTTCTGGCAGAATTTTATTTTAGTGTGGGGAAATTGAGGTTAAACTTAGTTGAATGAGGTTCAGCTCTTGAATATCGGTGCTCTGCGCCTCTCGTTTTCTTTTTTTCCCATTCTGTTTTAAATATTTTGAGTGAGTTAGTTTTTGAATAATCCATTCTTATGGTGTTTTATTAAGAGTGCGTTTTGAAATAGTTTTGATAATTTACTGAGCTTTAAGTAAATTATTTCCACACGAATTTGTGAGATAGCTAATGGTATTTTTTTTTCCCCTTTTAGGTCTTAGTTTGTTGATTAGTCAGTCAAGTCATATTTTTAGATTTGTTTCGGTTCTGGTAGGGGAAGCGAATTGCTAATCTATGTCAATTTGTCTATTTTTCTTGCATTGTCATCTTTGTTATGAAGATGGGATATTTGAGGGTTGACTAATTATTGTTGAATTTTTTTTGTGGGCTATGGTTTTGGGGGGAAATCTTTAAATCTTTGTACTGGTTCCTCATTTAGTTCCTCTAATAGGGTTCTGGTCTCTGCATTTGTTCTGGTCGTCATAGTTACTAGACGACATTTGTGAATTTGTATAATCACTCGACATGGGCACTTGGGCTATTAAAATATAAAAGTTTATATACCGTAAGCAATGTTTTACGAGTAACTTATTTCTTTTATTTTTGCTGCGTATCAGTGCTTAGGTCGGGGTATCTTGTGGAACTAATTTCAAGCATTGATTTCGTGATGATCAATACCGAACGTAATGCTAATGGAATGGTCGTTGGTGGGACTGCCGCTCCTGCTCATGATAAGCAGCTTCCTGGTTCTGTGAAAAAGACAGCCCTGAGAGATTTGCAGAACGAAAATGTGGGATCAATCCATAAGAACCAAGATAACTTAGTTCATACAGGAGGGAAATCCTGTGGTGACACAGTTAAAGTTTGTGGCAATAAAAGACTTACGCCTGAGCGACCCTCCAGTTCCCTAGGTCTCCCAAATGGTACAAATGAGAATGTCATGAATGCACGTAGGAGATTTGAGCTAGAACTTGGCATGGGAAGGCTTCAGAATGGTGTTGAGAAAAAAACTTCAAGTTATTCAGAAGCAAAGAGCTTAGTAGGTCAATTGCGGCAAGATATTAATCAAAAGCTAAGCAAGGATGGTAATCTTCATCAAGGTCCGGTAGCGACCTCAAATAACCTGAAAGCAATCATGGCCTTCTCAAGTAGTGGCCCGTCAGTGCCTAATTCTTTGAGTAAGCAGAACCATAGCACTCCAGTCGCTAAAGTTTCTCAAGAGGCTCATCATAGTATTGATTTCAAGAGCACCAATGATCTGCTAAGAATGGAAACTGAACGCTTCATATGCCTCCAGAAGTTTCTGAAACAATGTGATGAAGCCAACCAAAGAGAATACACTCAGTGTGAGTCTTTGTTTTCCATTGTTTTGGCGGATGTTTAATCTATGCGCTATATTATCTGACGGACACTGTTTGTTTGCTGCAACTTGCTTCAGCGCTTATGCATCTGTCCCCCTCAGAGCTCAGTAAGCATGCTGTGGATTTGGAGAAAAGAGCAATCCAGTTGACAATAGAGGAAGGTATTCAATGTGGATTTGTTTACCGTTTTAGTGGCTTGCATGGACATTGAGCTATATGGTGCATCTTTCCGTAACATACGCGCACAACCTCAATAATCTTGTCTAGGGCTTTTCTATGTAGTCAATTGGTAATTCAGTGATTTTTATGGTAATATTAATGATATGCTCGATGTTAATATAATCTGGTTGAGTTAAGGTCTAGTCTATGTATTTCTAAATTCCTAAGAAGTGGTGCTTCTAGGTTTTCCTACTAAAATCAATAAATGATTAAAATTTGCGAAACAGCCCATCAGTAGCGTATAAGTACCTACAATGCTCTCATCCATGTTTTGTAAAGTTATCTTTTGGGAAACTGTTTTACATCATTAGTGTTGTCTCCATTTGGCCTTGAGATTTGTGTGGCATGAACTAGTTATAGTGTGTTCTTGAGTAGTTATCTTATGTTCATAGTCTCTGAGCACACTTCATTTGCTGCAGGGAACGAGATGCAGAGGATGAAGGCGTTGAATATCTTTGTGAAACCTTCATTATGTAGCAATCAGTTATTGCAACCATGCAAACGTTAACTGGTGAGATGCAATGAATGGTTATAGCTTTTTATGTCCAATCTGTATTTCTTATGACAATAGGTGAAAGCAATTCTATATGCTTCTTTGCCACTCACTCTGCCTATCTACATGCATTTAGATGGACTCTTGACCCGGAATTTCCTTGTAGTCCTTCCTGCCCTGAAGTTCCTTAATCTTTTAGGAAATAAGCATTCACAATGTAGCTTCGTCTTTGTTCTTGTTTTCGGATCCTTCAATCTTCTCCACTTTTCCACTTCCAACTTTTTGCTGATCTCTCTCTCTGGTTGATGTAAGAAAATTGCTTTTTAGATTATAGAAATATTTGATTTTTAGAGCTTTTTAAAACAAATATCTTATATTTTATTGACTTAAATATTAACTAGAAATACACCTTGCACGAACATAATTTATATATAGAGTTTTAAAAATATGTTAAAAGCTCCGTTTAATTAATAGATGTCGGAATGAAAATGTATAGATAAGAATTATACCCAAATATTATAAAATCATAAAACTTTCCAAAATAGTAGATTTCTTTCTTATTCATCAATTGCAAATCTCAATAACAAAATCATTTCTTTTTATTTTTTTAATCCCATATTATTTTATAATTATTTTATTTATTCTAGTATTATTTAAATCCTCCACTGTTTTTGTTTATGATCATATAAGCCAAAAGTATTATAATAATAATAATATTAGTATTTTAAAATATTATAATAATTATATAATTATAGTACTATATATTATTGTTAATAAATATTAATATATTAGAACAAATAAACTTTATATCAATAAAAAAATTGCAAAGGAAACTCAATAAAAATATTTCACACGTATTAAAACTTAAATGGGCACGGTCTTCTAGAATTTTGGATAAATTTGATTGGAACTATTAATAAATGTACGTTGCACAAATAAAATATAAATATTTAATATGTTTCTCAATAATATAAATATATAATTAATAAAAAAAATTAAAAAAAATAACTTAGCTATTAACCTAGGACTTAGGAAATTTCAATTTCAATTTATAATCTTAAATATCTCAAAATTTTCAACGCACAAGTTAATATTGAGGCTACATAAAAATAATTTTATAATATTAGAAGTCGTAAACATAGAATCTTACAAGTCCTCATATTTATATACGAATAATGTGAGAACAATTATTTAATTTAAATATTTTCTAATTTATACTCTTTAGATTTAGTAAAGTAAAAATAGATACATTGACATGTAAGAAATATTAAAAAGAGAGGATTCCAGCAAAAACAATTCGGACTAGGAAATGGAAATGGAAAGAGAGAAAAAGGAGGCTATAGCGCTAATTAGTTTTAAGGCAAAAACATCAATCATCCTAGTTGCACGACATTAACAATTTGCTCCAAATC
Organism: Plectranthus barbatus; assembly: GCA_026898455.1. Lineage (NCBI taxonomy): Eukaryota > Viridiplantae > Streptophyta > Magnoliopsida > Lamiales > Lamiaceae > Plectranthus > Plectranthus barbatus. The sequence goes on along the minus strand of JAPKLW010001900.1, from coordinate 13,741 downwards.
TGGCAGCACTCAAACACCAACATTCAAAGTTTGATTTAGTCCTGGTCAATCGAGTGGGTCTATATTACTAGATCTGATCAGGTTTTGGGGCTCTACCATGATCCTCGGTTGCGGTGGTACGGAATAATATGAGAATGAGATTACGTAAGGTGGTGTTGCAATGTCCTGCTTCCAGAGAAATTAAGATTTACAACAATTGTCTGTATTTCTAATTTAATATCTTACACGAAAAATTATGGTGTAATATCTAAGTTTGTTTATTTTACCAACTTAATGTCTAACATTTATAAAATTATAATTATTAGGTTATATTTGTAAAAATAAATAGATATTATGAATTAAAATGCACTAACTTCTCAAAATAATATTAAACCAAAATTAAAATAATAAAATGAGAATTATGATATTCAAACTACATTGCAAACATATTGTTTTGTTTTTCATTTCAAATAACTTTTGCAATTTAGAAACTCTTAAGTTTATTTGCTAAATGATTCAATTAATGTAAAGTTCTAACAATTTTAAAATTAAATTATTTCTGAATATAATTATATTAAATTATTTTTTAATAAAAATAATTTCTAATATTTTTTCAAAAAAAATCATATTATTTCAATATGCACATTTATCAATATATTATATAAATTGACATATTTCAACAATGAAGTAATAATTGTATAAATATAATTAGTTTATTTAATATTTTTTATTTATGCACGCTTTTTAAAAAATTTGGAGGGAATTTTTTGGAACTCCTTTAGTATAATATATAGATATAGATTGCATAAATTAAACTACTATATATATATATATATATATATATGTTAATAACTTTTCAGATTTTTAAATAAGAATGAATTCTGACATTAAAAAATTAAATTAGTGCATGTGATTAAATTTGTCCCAATTCGGTGTATTATTTGTATTACCGTTTAGCATTAAAGGATAAAAATGTAAAAAATATATATTCTAGAATTATATTTTGCGCATTTAAAAAAAATAACATACATATGTTCGATGTAAAAAGTGTAATATTTTGAGAGTAAAAATGTAGCATATGATTAGTGCGAAAAATACGAACAAAATGTATATGTTTTAAAATAAAAATACATCTGTTCAGGTTAAAAATACATTAATTCATAATAAAATATTAGATTTTTTTTTTTTTTTGGCAGAAGCATATTTTATTGTGAATTTAAATGAAATGAAGAATTTATAACAGCCGAATAATAAATCAGAATTTTATATAAACCAGAATTTTAGTTTGAATATAAATGGTTATCTAAGGATAGAGGAGATACTTACTCGAATTTAAAAGTTGAATTACTAAAATATTCTAACTACCTTATTTAATTAATAAATTTTGAATTATTATAACTATTGTATCAACAAAATAAAAGATCCAAACATTTCTTATTTAACGAATGAAAGTCTTATAAATTATGTTTAATTTGATTAAATGTAATTTATAAAATAAAAAAATGAAATTTCGAAAAAAAAAATTAATCTCAATTATTAATTTTTTAGATTAAAAATATAAATTTGTTTCTAATTAGTACAAACTAATTTTTAAGTACTTATATAATCCATTTCCTGTATTTGGAATGAAGATATTTTTATGGAATTTCGTACAGTATTTGGTGAGTAAGTATTGTGGGTCCGTGAATCCGCATATTCACGAATATATCTCTATTCACACAGCCTCCTAAATAACTCCAAATCCCTGCGACGGCTTCGTTTATCCGAAATCACGCTATTCTATGCGTATCTATTATATACGTGTCAATATCCAAAATCTTGCTTTATTTTTACAACCTTTTTTGTTGATTATTATTTACACAAACTAAAATGAAATATGAGTGAAACAAACAATTTTATGTGTCATTTGTAGAAGATATTTTCAGATTAAATTTTATGACTCGTTTATTGGAGATATTTTTAAATTAATCGGTTTCAAGAAGCTACCGTCCTAATTGGTTTATCATTATTTTGTTAGGTGAAGATACAAATGTCATAAAATATTAACGTCTCAATTAAAAATCTACTCGACGGATTCTCCAATGAAGTTTGCATATGATTTATTAAATTTTCTGTTGTGGATTTTTTTTTTAAAATATAAATGTTTATTCACTATTATTATAAGACAAAATATAATTAATTGTGGATAAGGTTGATTATTTATGAAGTGAGCAGACCTAATTTTAAAGAAGGAATCGTTATCTTTTTTTTTTATTTAGCTATTAAAGCTAATCACCCACCCGCTCTTTCTCACTCTTCTAAACATCTTCGTCTAAAACAGAAATTTTGAGAGAGAAGGCGCAGCTCTCTTTTTTCTATCAATGGATCCGTGCAAGGTATTGGTTTTAACGTTGTTGGAATTGATGATTGAATGATTTTTATCTTTAATACTTGTACTTTCTTTGGAAAGACCTTATTTTTTAATTCTTTTTTGTTTTCGATCTTTTTTTAAAAAAAAAAAAAATATTTGGTGATGAATTGTGAGATTGTGGGTGTTTGATCATTGATGATGATGGTGCAGTACCGTCCGTCGAGTGCGTTCAATTCGCCTTTCATGACTACGAATTCTGGAGCTCCGGTCTGGAACAATAACAATTCTTTGACTGTTGGAACTAGAGGTATATCTCTGTAGCTTCGTATGTTCACTGATATTGAACCGCTTTTCGCTTTTTTCTCAAATCCGGAATATTTTGGCGTGGTGGAATACTGGAATTCTCGACCTTGTTTATTTGATTCTGAGTTTTTATTAGGGGGTTGGGGTTGAAGATGCAGTATTCGTGTTTAGGCGGTTGATTATCAATGTGTTTATTAAATTTCTCCTTCCAAATGTGTGAGATTCCCCAATGTGTTGATTTTATGTTGAGCTTGCTGATGATCGATGGTTTTGCAATAGAATAGGATGATACGGTGCCAAATTGTTGTCTTCAAAATTAAAACTTAAGGTGATCAGTGAGTATTACGACTTTGTTGGTGGAGGTCATAAAATGCATATTCACTACATTTTGACATCAATTGGAAGAGAGGCTTGGTAGCTTATGCTTTTGCGTTTTTTGCTTATGCGATTCACTATTTTATAGGCCCGATCCTCCTCGAAGATTACCATTTGGTGGAGAAACTTGCTAATTTTGATCGTGAGAGGATTCCGGAGCGCGTTGTCCATGCTAGAGGTGCCAGTGCCAAGGGATTTTTCGAGGTCACTCATGATATCTCTCAACTTACCTGTGCTGATTTCCTTCGAGCTCCAGGAGTTCAAACTCCAGTTATTGTTCGGTTCTCTACTGTTATCCACGAACGTGGAAGCCCTGAAACTCTCAGGGATCCCAGGGGTTTTGCCGTGAAATTTTACACCAGAGAGGTATGTAGTCCACTTTGTTTCTCAATCTTCATTTCTTTTCCTAGACGATTAAATTGATTGGATCAACTTCTGTACTATGTTTGATGTAACAGCCAATTCCTGTTGCTTTCGTTTCTGGACATTTTTTGTTTTACATTGTCTTCCAAGTATCCTAGTTAATGATCTAATATACTAATGCATTTCTTGTTCTTTCCATGGATTCAGGGAAACTTTGATTTAGTCGGAAACAACTTTCCTGTCTTTTTCATTCGTGATGGGATGAAGTTCCCTGATATGGTTCATGCTCTGAAACCTAACCCGAAGTCTCATATTCAAGAGAATTGGAGAATCCTGGACTTTTTCTCACACCACCCGGAGAGCTTGCATATGTTCACCTTCCTCTTCGATGATTTGGGTGTTCCACAAGACTACAGGCATATGGAGGGTTCTGGCGTTAACACATACACTCTGATTAACAAGGCTGGAAAAGTGCATTATGTGAAATTTCACTGGAAGCCTACTTGTGGCGTAAAGTGTCTGTTGGAGGATGAAGCGATAAAGGTTGGAGGAGCTAATCATAGCCATGCCACCCAGGATCTCTATGATTCTATTGCTGCGGGCAACTATCCAGAGTGGAAGCTTTTTATTCAGATCATAGATCCTGATCATGAAGATAAATTTGATTTTGACCCACTTGATGTGACAAAGACTTGGCCTGAAGACGTTTTACCCCTGCAGCCAGTTGGTCGTTTGGTTTTGAATAGGAACATTGATAACTTCTTCGCAGAGAATGAACAGCTTGCATTTTGCCCTGCTATTATCGTCCCTGGAATTTACTATTCGGATGACAAGCTGCTTCAAACTCGCATATTTTCTTATGCTGATACTCAGAGGCATCGCCTTGGTCCTAATTATCTACAGCTCCCAGTAAATGCTCCTAAATGTTCCCATCACAACAATCACCATGATGGTTTCATGAACTTCATGCACAGGGATGAGGAGGTAAAATGATCCTATGTTCCATTAACCAGAATATCTTAGTCTGACCAACACTTTTCAAATATGTTTAAAGATGGAGAGAATTTGAGTTCACTTTTCATCTGTCTTTTAAACGGCGAATTGATAAATAGGTTATTGCATTGAATTCAACATGTTGCTTTCAACTCATTTACTTGGTTGCTGCCGCTGATATTTCCGTCTCCTTTTAGGTGAACTATTTCCCCTCAAGGTACGACCCATGTCGTCATGCTGAGAGGTATCCAATTCCTCCTGTGATGCTGACTGGAAAACGTGACAAGGTATTATGTACTGACTGTTAAATACTATCTGCTGATTGGTCCTTTCCATGAGAAAACTGAAGAAAGGAGTTTGAGATTTTTGTAAAATAATTAACAGAAGGTGCATCCTAACCCCTATCCCTTGAAAGAGTTTAAATAATCTCCATTCAAGTAGGATCATATTTAATCAAACTATATCCAATAATTTGGTATCTCTTATCTGAGGCTTGTTTTTACTTTTTATGAATACATAACTGGAGGTCAAGATGTTTGTTTGTTCTGCTATACACTAAAATGGAGGAAAAAACGGCAGACATGTAATTAAACCACAGCTATTTGTGGCCATATTAGTATAATATGTGAATCTATGAAATCACTGTGCATTCATAAAAAGATTCATTGCATGGTTTATTTATACTTATTTTGTTCATAGTGCTGTATCGAGAAGGAGAATAACTTTAAGCAACCTGGAGAGAGATACCGTTCCTGGCCAGCAGACAGGTACTTATCTTATGCTCCCTACCTCATTTGAAGAAAAAAGAAATATTTCAGAGAAGTGTTATTTCTTGTCCTCATCTCTCTTTTTCGTCAGGCAAGAGAGATTTATCCAGCGATGGGTTGATGCATTATCTGATCCCCGGGTGACCCACGAGATTCGCAGTATCTGGATATCATACATGTCTCAGGTAGGACACTCATTGCTCTTCTCTTCTAAGCAGTGGCGGATCCAGAAATTTTTGTCGAGGGGGGCTGAAAATTTTTTTTGGCCTTCACCTTAACTTCAATCATTTTATATCATCTTTTTCCTTATTTTAATCTATTTTTTCTTCTATAAGAGGGGGGCTATACCATAAAAAACGGGATCATGATACTTAAAAAACCGGATCATGATACTAGAAAACGAAAAAAAATTCGGGCTGGGGGGCTGGAGCCCCCCCTAGCCTCTACATAGATCCGCCTCTGCTTCTAAGGTGCATCATAGTCAAAGTCCGAATTCATATTTATCGCCCTGGCTTCACGGTGCACAGGCGGACAATTCTCTGGGTCAGAAAGTCGCATCCCGTCTGAACGTGAGGCCAACAATGTGAAGTTAATGCCATCACCAGCAGCAGCAGCATGTGTTGAGTTGCAGGATGAAGAAGAACAGTGTAAAGATAAGTTGCAGTTTGAGAGTTTGATCTCTTTGTGTGTTGACATAAACTTGTGAAACTAACTTTCTGAATTCAATAAAGGTGGATGTACCTCATATCAGTTGCTATATGTCTATATTTATCCATATCTACTACTCCCGCCGTCCCGGCTGAATTGTTTTGGGTTGACCGGACACAATAACCAATGAGTGTGAGTGTGAGTGTGAGTGTAAAGTAAATTGAGTGGAATTAATATTTTATTGTTGAGTGTGAAAAATTGTCTTTTTAAGTAATGAGACAATTGAGGTGGGACGGATGAAAAAGGAAAGTGGGACAATTGAGGTGGGACGGAGGGATATTTCTAAATGCATGGATATTTCTTGTATGATTAGAGACAATGTCTGTATCTATAGGTACGTAAAAGTATCGATTCTAAAATCTCTCATTTCTGTATAATATAAAATATTTATAAAGATATTTTTGTAATAGGTCGGCACAAGTCACAACCATGGATGTTGTTTTCTGGGTCCTATTGTAAGAAAACGTAATGGAAAAATGAGTAAATTCTATTCCAACGTTGGACTATAGTATTATAAATGATGATGATGTCTGCATTATTATATTATGGATAATTTCAAAGGAATAAATAATACGTTATACGGTTTTTGCAAAACATATGCTGGTAATTCAAAAAAAGATTTTTCCACTATAAAATTGCTAATTATGTCGGCAATATGCGGCTGCAGTTGGAGGTATGACGTTTGAAATCGATATATATTTTTTTAATTTAAGAGGTCAAGTGACAGATGCTAGCAAAATATGATGAAAATCAAATTTAATCATGAAACGAAACTTATATTTAAATTTCAAAGCTACCTTTTTAAAAAAAAAAATCTTATTATTATATTAATTAGCATTTGAAAGTAAAAATATTAGACAATACGTCTCTTCTATGAGACGGTCTAGTGTAGGGGTGAGTATTCGATTATTCGATTCGGTTTTGGCCTGTAAAATAATCGAACCGAAATAACCGAATTTATATTTTGCGTAACCGAATCGAACCGAAATAACCGAACCGAAATTTTTGTTCGGTTTTCGCTTATTTTTCGGTTATAACCGAATTTTAATATAAATTTAATAAATTAATAAAAATAAAAATAAAAAAATAAAATTTTTATATATTTATATATTAATTTAAATATATATATATTATATATTTAATAATAATATATATACAAAATTCGGTTATTCGGTTATTTCGGTCCGGAAAAAAAATAACCGAACCGAACCGAAACCGAAATAACCGAACCAAAATAACCGAAATTTTTTCGATTTGGTTCGGTTTTCGGTTTCTTCGGTTTCTTGCTCACCCCTAGTCCAGTGACCCGACCATCATGTGAGACCGCATCGTGTTCCCCAACTATTGAAATATATAAATATATATTCTTTTGAATTATAAAATCATTATTTATTAATGATATATATATTGTTTTCTGAATCTGAATCAGGGAATATTTTGAAGATTCAGATGCATGTGATTCTTTATTGGTTGCTGGGACTTTTACATGGGTGGAGGTGTGGTGTGGTTCAACAAGCTTCTGCATTTAATCAACACTTATAATTAATGGAATAAAATCTTTGAAAAATAAAGTTTAGGTCAACAATTCCTCACTCAGAATCCAAATTTATCTTATTCCTGCCTGTCTAAAATGTACCTTCACCAAATACTCCTTTCCTAATTTCATTTCAACTCTTTTTTCTCTAAAACGTAAGTTACGTAACCCTAAACATATACTGACCCGTTTCAATTATTTTCCCAAAAAAATGTCCCCTGTACATGATAAATACGCATAACTTAGATTTTTCTCAATTCGAAGGGCAAGTAATTTAAACGTCTTATTTATATTCAATAGGTCATGAATAAAGTACAATACTTGTTTAGTGCTATTTGCATCTATTGAGTCATAGTTATTATTATTATTGTTATTATTATTGTTGATGCTCAATAATTTTGAGATTACTTTTTTCTAAGAATACTAAATCGAAATGCTATGGAGCAATAAATGCGTAATAAAAGGAATAAGAACAAATTGTAATTGTAGAGCTGAAATGCTTGTATTGCTTTAAATGCTGTAGTAATTGCTTATTTCATGTGGTCTTTTACAATAAATGAGGATCCTATTTATAGGAACCCAATCGAGCTAAACGACCCTTGGCTAGTAGATGCAACGCTTCGAGCGAACTGACGTTTTGAATGGCCGCATCCTCTGCGTTGAGTAGTCTCAGTTGACACCTCACCAAGTATATGGTTCGAGCTCTCAGCTCGAATGAACCAGTCTTCCGTACTTCCGCGAAGTGAAGTTCTTTAGTTGAGAAGTCAATTCGAAGGGAAGCTCGGCAAATAAGGGGTTCGGTCAATTATGAGGTCGAGCTCGGAATTTGTCTTTACTTTGAACATTCTTGTCTTGGATTATTTGTTTCACATTTCTTCTTTTTGGGCTTTTTGTCTTACTGGACTCCAAAATGGGCTTGCTCATTTTCGGGTCATAACAACAGCCCCCCGGCTGTCGTCCGAACTACTTGGAGTTCGGCGAAGCCGAAGTAGTTAATTCAATTTCAATGATTCCTTTTCCTGCACAAAATCACAAAAGAAATAAATTTTCCCTACCTCGAATTTGTATTTCGAGGATGTTCAGGAAATAGAATTTTTCCCGTATCGTGAGACTTAGCTCGACAAATTTTAGGGATATTTTCCCGTATCGTGAGACTTAGCTCGACGAATTTTAGGGATATTTATATTTTTTATTTCGGGCGTATCTGCGAAGCTCGTGGTTCGACTTACGATTATCCCTAGTCCGCAGTTGGCTAAACCCGACATTTTCTACAAAGGATGCCCTTGCAGCTTTTGAAAAATGACAAGTGATTTCTCACGAGCCACTCGAGGAGCGACCTCGAACCTATGGGTATGCTATGCCGAAATTGACCCTGGCTGTTTACTGGATCGATTGATTCGGCTTTATAGCCTTCAAAAAATCTTATCAGATGGGAGCTCTTTTTGACCTCGGCATCCTAAGATTCTTGGAATTTTAGATGGCTAACCCGGCCAAGGGCTTAATTGCCTGAAAAATTATTTATTTATTTATATATATATTATTATTATTTATTTTAAAAGAGCTCGAAATTTGAACTTTCTGAGTTTGAGCTCGGAATTTAAGCTCATTGAGTTCAAACATATTTAGCACGAATTATATTTTTTTTTACCGCCTAGAAACGGTTGAAATTCCTCGAGGCGGGATCGGAAAAATTTTTGAAATTTGAATTTTTGACAGGTGTCAAACGTTTACTGGGGGAACTCGAAGGTCGTGCACGAGTTTCTAGAATAACCCCTCTATAAATAGCTTGAGCTCCATCATTCTCAGTTTTTACTTTTACCTTTCGCACCTCGTAATTTTACCTCGGAACAGAACTTCAGCCGAACTTTTCACTGCTCGACCT
>JAPKLW010001899.1:96806-138496 GCA_026898455.1 Plectranthus barbatus | reverse complement strand
CTCCAAGTCTGAATAAATAGGCATATCAATGCTGGAGAAAAGTTGGGTGATTATACTACATTCTTATACATATTCTCTTCATAATCGTCCCAGCCTTGCACGGGCTTTCAACCTTCCACGATTCAACTAGCTTACGATGGAATCTATCTCCGGAGAGTGAATCCTACGGTAGAGGAGTCTTGGGGTAGTCTCGTGGTAGTTTGGTAGTGCATTTTTCCCATAGTTGTTGTCTCAACTTCTATGTAAAGCGAAGTTTCTTCAAGGGAGTGAACCGAGAAGGAACTAAGCTATTTATTATTTGTCTTACTGTGTAAACACGTTTTTCATAGTGAAGCTATTTTGCCGTAAGGCTGTCTGGGGATTAACAATAAAACCCAGACAAATTTATCCGCTGTGCACAATTTTCACATTTTCGTATTTGTTATACTTTGATTATTCTCTAACATTAACAAACATTTTGGTAAATTCGGGCACTACTTTTTTTTCAAATACAAATAAACAGAGAAACAATTACTTTCACAAAGATTAGAAAACTCCTCATTCACAAATTCATTATCAATTCTAATTATAATCAGATTTGAATGATGAACCTTTTGAAGCTCTCTACACAACTTCTTTGGCCAGGAAAGCATATCATATATATCTCTCATAAAGTCAACTTTAACAAATGTAGAAAAGTCATCAAAGCTCTCAAATTCTATTGACTCAATTAATCTCACTAACTTAAAGCAATGTGCGGTATAAATCATGCTCAACATAGAATATGATGACCTTGTCTGCTTACCTTTCAGACAAGAATCACAAATCTTATCAATGTTGAAATTTAGTTTAGATAATCTTTTAAAATCGGTATGTTTGAGTGACTTCTTGTTGCTTCTAACATTTGTGTGCCCGATCTTTTGGTGACATAAGCGATCTTCATCAGACTTGATTAAGGAGTATTTTCGATCTTGATCAACCTGATTACATTTGTTAAAGGACTGGAGTCCTTGAAAATCTGGTATGTTGAGAGTTTCTTTTCCTGTCATATGTCTAACATACCTATTATCAGAGTACCATGAAACTGCAACATTAGTTCTCAACAAGATATAATCAAAATATATCACATAACATTGAATAATATTATTAGATTGGTTAACATTGTAAAACCTCTCATTCTCATCAGCAACTTGTTGAGTGCTCAAAAGATTAACATGACTTAGTCTCTGACAGAAACACGATTTTAACTCATATTTAGACTTTCTATTAGTCATAGCAGTATCATCCTTAAAAATATTAACTATATAATTTACATACTTAGATACTATAGGATAGGTAAAAAATAATTTGAAATATCTTAAACTATTGACATAAGAATGTCCTATAGATATACTTACATCAAATCTAAATTTATCAAACACCAAATCAGCCTTAAAAACTCTAAAAATTAACAAACTAACCTCTGTATCCCTTTGTATTAAGAAATCTTTGAATTTAAGAGAGATATCCTTATCTTTGACAAATATAAACTTCTCTTTTGCTTCTCACATTTTTTATCAACAAGGTTGGAATAATGGCTGATTTGTTTACCAATCTTCAAGATATCTTCATTATTTCACAGATCTTGAATCCTGTAATTGTTAGTATAGCCAGAAGAAATATTATTTACCTTGGTCATTTCATACCTGTTTGTAATATTCTCTGACACTAGAATGTTGGACGAAAGTGTAACATTATCATTGTCGGAGATGCTATTTTCAGAAATTTCAGACTTATCATCAGCATGCTCCTCATCTACACATTCCTCTATTCTCCATGGAGATATAATGTATTCATAGAGGGGCTCTTCAACATCTGAGCCTTTCTTTGTCGAGATGTCACTTAAAATTGGTGACAATGTTGATGTTGATGTTGAACTTTTTCTCCCAATTTGTGAACTGACAATATCCTCGAACTTATTGATCCCTTTGGTTTGTATCACATGATTAGATTGATCTTTATCCAGTAGATCATCATCTAACTCTTCTTCAATTTCTTCTTCCTTAGGGATGTTGGTTGAACTAGTATCTCTAACATCTCTTAAATTGAAGGTTAAGCTTTTGATTTTGTCCTCCGATTTTTGTTCCATCAGTTTTTTCAGTTCAAAAATAGACAAAATACTTACCAAATCTGCAATCTTCAAAGTTTCAACATTTCTGGCTTCTTTGATTTCGAACACGTTGATGTTAAACTTTTCTGGCAACGACTCTAACATCTTGCTGACCAGCCTTCGATTGCTGATAGGTTCACCTAGAGCTTGAGCTTCATTTGCCATGGATATAATTTTCTCATAAAATGATGAGATCGTCTCCCCTTCTAACATCCTCAAATTCTCAAATTTGTTGGTGAGGATCTGCATATTTGACATTCTAACACTGTTCCCTCAAACTTGTCTTGAAGTATCCACCATTCTTCTCTTGCTTCTGAACATTTAGAAATAAGCCTGAAAGATGCAACATTAACAGAAACAAGTATAGATTTAAGTGCTATAGTGTTAATGTTAGAGATTGTCCTTTCACTTTGCGTCCATTGTCGTTCCGATTTGAGAGACACCAACATCTTATCTGAGTTCTTTGGATCTGGTATTGACATTTTTGGAGGTATACATCCATCTATCACAGCAGCCCATGCTTTTTCATCCAAAGACTTAATGTACATATTCATTCTTGACTTCCACAGATAGTAGTTGTCGCCATAACTATCAAGAATGGGTGGTCTACTTATTGAATTCGATGAATACATTGTAGTAAATTTGCACTGCAGGAACTTGCTACTTAGTCCTTCAAGTAGATGCTCTGATACCAATTGAAATAATTTCGAGCCCGAATTTACTACTGTAACATGAAAATGTTAATATACAAAGTAATCAACATTTATTTCTGTAACTGGTGAGAAACTTACCGGATATATAACACTGTGAAAAATCAGAAACACGGTTATGTTAAAATGGTGCCAAAGTTTAAAAGAACCATGTTAGTGTTAAAGATACGGAAAAGTTTAACATATTAACTCAGAATAAGATACGCAGCGGATTTAAAAATATATTCTGGGATTTATTGCTAAACCCCAGAGTGCCTCATGGAGAAAGTGATTTCACTAAAATAAAACTGAGTTTTACAAAGGAAATCAAAAATAACAAAAGACTCAAATTTATTCCAAGTTCACTCCTTAGAATAAATTCGATTACAATACTCACTAACCAACCTAGACGACACCAAACAGCACTTCTTCAATCGTTGGATTCACTCTCCGGAGATCGCCTCTATGCTGGTATGGTGGTCTTCGAATAGTATGGAATAGTAAGGGTGAAGGACTGGAGAGTTTGAAGAACTTCTCGTAGGATATAGAATAGAATCAGTCGATCAACCCCTTCAATCTTCAGTCTTCCTATTTATTAAGCCTTGTAGTGCACGTACACCAATCCCACGTCCTTGAAGTCGTGGGTCTGCTCTCCTTCCACGTCCACTTGCTCCTTTGAACAAAATAGAAGCTCCACAATCGCTCACGTAGGTGGTGGTTTGAATCGTGGAGGCACTCCTCTTTATTTTACCTAGAATAATAGTAAATATAATAAAATATGGTTAGGATACATAATATGCACGACCCCTGAAAAGTAGGACCTGAAAAGATATGGAATTAGGGTTGAAATATTCGTCCCTCAAAATAGGAAACGGTTGTAACCAACTCCATATGCAGCAGAGAAAAAGTATAACATTAACAAAAGATATGTTAGACATTGATGTTACACTTTGAAAAAGTTTAACATCACAAATGTCTAACATCATCATTATGGACACATTGATAAGTGCTCAAGGTGACACATGAGATTGCATATTCCATTTTTCTTGTTCCATTTCCTATTCCATTACTAATAAAATTAATTTTTTTAAATATTAATTTATTATAATTTAGATTAATTTTATAAAGTCAATCATATTGTTCATCTCACTTTTTATGGTAAATAATATTTTTTAGTAATTATGTTTTAATTTTTAACTAAAATTTGATTATTAAGATTAATTATGTCATACCCATAAGAATATTGTAAAACTTAGATTTGTGTTCTTAAAAATTAATTAGAGTATATTATATTATACTTAGATTTTTATTTTCATAAAATAACAATTAAAATTAGTAATCGATATAATAAAACTTAAGATAAAACACTACAAATGATTTGATTAGTTCATGGTGGGCATGGAAAATTTCTAAATTCTTCATGGTGGACAGGCGAACATTTCTAAACTTTAATGTGCCTGTAGAGACATTTGATCCAAAATAACTTCTCATTTATTATGGCACATATTATTATTATTATTATTATTATTATTTGTTAGGAAGTATTCCTATTTAATTGTTGTTTTGATGTGTCAAAAGAATGTATAGAAACTATTAAGTTAGAAGTGTTTCTAGATTAGCTAAGTTCGCATAAACTTGCAAAGTCCTGTTAGGATATATATCGAGTTGTAATGGAACTGACGAAGCTGATCAAGACAAACTGGATGAAAATCCAAAACCTTAGTTTGGATCGTGAGAAGAGAAATAAGATATCAACTTCCAGTTTGAAGCTGATGACAAGGAGAAACTAATTGAAGACACCAAACTGGATCATCTCCAGTTTACAAGTTCAATTTCTAATCACACGAAGAGATAAATAGAATAAGTCAGAGGAATCATAAGGACCAGTCTTTAAGAATGAAGAACGAACCGATTTAGATTCATCGGACTGACAGAGTCGTTCTAACACCAAAGCAGAGTGTCGACATCCTGTGTCAGGAAATGACATAGCAGGTGTAGGGCTTCAGGAAAATCGTCTGCTCCCATCAGAAAAGAGACGCATCAGATTGAACGATGCTCAAATTTCTTTTAAACGGCTACAAAATATATATCAAAAGTTAAATATAGAAAGTTTTAGTAGCATTAATAGTTTATTAAATAAACTATTAGCATGAATAGTTTATTAAATAAACTATTTAGTTAATTAATTATTAAGTGAAAGATTCCATATGTATCATAATTGTAGTATAACATTTTATATTATTTTATCATATGTTGTTATATGCTAGAGAAAAGATTAATTATTCTAAATCAAATGGGTAATAATTATCAAACTTCATAGTTTATGATTTTGAACCAGAATTGTATAATTTATTTTAGTTTAATATAATATTATAATTTTATTTAGATCAATAATGATTTATTAGTCATTAATATCAGTGGAATTTAATAAAGATTATTTTACATTTAAATTTTTGTCGAGAACCATCTTAAAGTTTTTTACTTGTATAATTTGATATAGTTTAATATATGGACAAGGAAATCAGGGCTATACAAATAAAATCTTAGAATTAATTTATATATTTAAAATATATATATATATATATATATATATATATAAATTAATTAGATTAATTTTTCCTTGATTATCACTTTCCGAAAATTACTCCATATATTTTAGGGAAATGTGTATAAATCAATTAGATTGATTTTACTCAAATGATTATTATTTTTTAATATAAGAAAGTGGAGAGAACAATGAAATAAAGTAAAAAGAAAGATAGTTTAAATTTAATATCGGTGTTGTTGTTAGGGATTATATGATAGAGATTGTTAAGGAATATTTTGGATTTTGCAGAGATGTTTGTGGTGAGATGTGTGTTTTAAATGAGAACGGTGAACTTATTACATTTATTGATCTCGCGATAAATTGTAACGCCCCCATTTAACCTTCCCATTTCAAGGCACGTTACAGTCGTTGTTACCTATCTTTCAAATAATTTAATGGCAAACAGCGGAAAACTCCATCATTTTAAAAGATAAATTCTAGAAAATGACATTTAACCTTCAAAAACAAAGTGCCTCATCGCGGATACTTTAAGGGCTAGCTGTGTGTTTGGGAGGGTCATAGCTCCGCTTTACCTTGAGTTTGAAGGTCTCTTATTAAACAATGAAAAATAACTCATAAACATGAAAATATCATGATTCTGGAATGAATCGCTAAGATGTATGTACTATCAATAATTAAACAATATCACATCTTTCGTATAAAGACCTACTGTATGAGTGTATGTACCAAATGAATATCAATAAAATATCGTGTATATATTATATAAAAATATTATTTATGATATATATTATCATATAATTTTATGATTTACACAGCTTAAGAATCCATATTGTTTACCTATAAATAAAATAATTAATTGAATATTATTTTAATATGAATAATTAAGGTCTCACACATCGCGTGGGTGCAACATTAGTAAACCTAAAAATAGCAACGACACTTTGTGCAAGTGAAAACTCGAAGTGTTTCTATCATCAATGCTAACTTTTAGCCTACCGTGTGTCATATTTTGAACACGAGACTCGTAGCTTCTAAGCTCGAGTTATCTTATTGTTGTTCTTTCAATCATTGCAGATCTCTAGCAGTGATTATAACGGGCATCTAGCAAACCAGTTCGACAGTTCGGGAGGAACTATAAAGCTCCCAACATCCAGAGGAGGATGTTGTGTGGTGTGCTCAAACTCCAAGTCTGCGAAGCCAAAGGAACCAAAGGTCTGGACGAGTGAACGTGCGCCCGTGCGTGTCGCCCGCGATCGCGGCCCGCCGCTGCCGTTGCCGCCGCGACTGCACGCGCGCGCGGCCTCCTGCCGCCGCCCTCGTCCGTCGGCTCTGTCTTCGTTCTTCGTCCCGACCCGTCTAATTACAGATTTGAATAAAATTATAGAAAACTGTTCTATTACAATTTTCCTATCAAATCTAATCACGTATTTTCTCATGATTTTACAAAACAGATTCAACCCTACACGGATAAACCACCGTGGGCTGAATCAAACGGGTTGCCACGAGGAATAAAAACCATCCACGACAAAATAAAATTCATACATGCATTAATGAATCTATTATGAACAACAGAGCCATAAATCAGAAACCTGGCTCTATACCAATTGTAGGGATTTATCCGTGAACCGAATCACAAAATCCAAATAAGCCGGATCGATTTATGGTTTATTGTTCACAATACCAATTCACAAAGCCCTAGCATGCTCCTATAAATTTAATGCGTGGATAAGAATAGTTACCGTTATTCCGTAGAGTCTGATCCGATCTTTCGCGTTTGAATATCCAACTTTAATTCAACCATGCGATTCGATTAAATCTGTGGAAACAGAATTTAGAAATCTAATTTCTAGATCTAATCAAAATAAAGAAAAAAAAGAAGAAGAGAGATTTCTGTTCTCCAGATTAGATTTTCAGGGCTGTATCCCAATGCTGTTCAGATCTGCTACTGGTGAGGATTCCACAAATCTGCAGAGTGTAGACCGGAGTCGAATTTCCTTCTCCTCCCCTCTCACTGGCGCCGCCCCTGCTTCTCTCTCCCTAGGGTTTCAACTGATTTGAATGTTATGAAGTAGTTAGGGTTTCAAAGAGAGAGCTGTCTATTTATAGACCTAGGGTTTTAACCCTAATGGGCCAGACCTGGGACCTAATGCAAATAATAAAGTGGGCCTATAAATTAATTAATTCTCATGTCCACAACCCAGGACAAAATTAATTAATTAATATTAATTCTTTTTCACCACAGAATTAATACTGACCTACCCCTTTATTACCACGTTATGAGAACGGACTGCATTAATTGAGAATCTCCATATTTAAGGTTACCGGACATTAATTAATTAATCGGAGCTTCTGACAAGCTCTATCTACAATTAATTAATATCTTATTATTCCTGAGTAGTACCACTCAATCCTTATCACTCGTGCCTGAACTTAATCAGCCTGCAGGACTTTGGCACGATGAATGTCATTGAGCTCCTCAGGGAATGTCTCCATCCTAATACTCGGATATGGTTACCTAAACCCAGTCTCAGGCAGTACTACACGAACTGCAGTTATCCAAGATGCGGATATACGAGCACGTTACTCAGGCTCTCCACCATGGCAAGTCAAAGCAACAGTCAATCCGTGAAAACCCCTGAACCTTCATTAGGGTTTGGACTCAATCAAGAACGAGATCTTGTATTCGCTGATGTCAGACAGTCGAATACATCTCACTGCGGTCCATCAATACGCCACCCTTGCGTACCAGCATGTCAAGTAACCAAGACAGACTACTTATTCCGACAATATCGCAGTCATCCGAACAGACGTATCCTCATACGCTGTCTCGGCTGTGATCAGGGTTATGTCTCACTAGGTCAAGTGATCATACTGTCTTCCGCAATCTACTACACGTCGTATGATCGTCCTTATGGGTGAGATAAGAGGATACCATTGTTACATACATGTAAGTTTGTTTGACAAATAGGAGAAATAAACCGTTGTATACTCATTATAATAAATGTTTTTAGTATACAAAACCTATCATCTAGCCACTCATGATGGATAGAAACACAATAAATATATTATTAAATTGCATAATAAAAACTTACAATAAAAATAAAGGTTGTTCAAGTCTTCAATCTCCAAAAACTCGAATAAAAACTAAACTGAAGGCTGAATTATGACTGAATCTATGGCTAAACTCGAGCTATATGAGTATTTATAAAGGTAGAGGTGTATATATTGGGATCTAGGGTAAAAAATATGATTTAACCATAAAAATATCGATTTTTTCTTTTTCTGGGCCCGTCTCGGTCGACGTGGATCCCCTTACGTCGGTCGACGTGGCCTTCAAATCATCTCGCTCGATTCCCTCTCGCACGGTCACCAGTCAGCCACTTGACTCACTCTTCCTCTTGCTCACTCAGTGTCTGATAGTCAGGCGAAAAACACTCAGTCCCTTTCTTTCCCCATTCTTGTAGCAGCCACTCCTGTTACTCTGCTAAATGACTGCATTATTTGAATAATATTTTGTTAAAAACCAAAAAACTGAATTAAAAATTTGAAAACTGAACGGAAATTTTGGTTCGGTTTGGTTCAGTTACAAAAAAGAAAAATTGGTTTTTGGTTCGGTTTTTTCAGGCAAAAATCGAACCAAAAAATCGAATGCTCACCCCATAGGTGCACCACTACCTAGCACAATTGAACCTGCAAAAGAGATAAGCAACATGCTCTGAATGACAAACATAGATAAGAAATTTAACCAAATTCAATATGGAGAATCTCTGGCGTGATAAAAGTTTTTTAGCATAAATATAAGCTCAATTGGTATTTTCTCAAGCAAGACAATCTCTTTCTCAACTATGTCCCTAATAAGGTAAAATCGAACATCTATATGATTCGCCCTATCATGAAAAACAAGGTTCTTACATAGTTGTATACAGATTGGCTATAAAAAAAATAACCATTTTCTTGTCTAATTGTCCAATTTCATGCAATACACCTTTTAATCAAATGGTATTTCTTAATAGCTTTAGTGATTGCAACATACCCAGACTCTGTGGTTGGCAAGGCTACTATATGGCTAAAGTTGAGATTTCTAACTTATGCATGCACCACAAAAGGTAAACACATAAGATGTAGTGGGCTTCATATTATCTCTATCATTTTCATAATTTTAATCAACATAACCAACAAATTTAGCACCTTCAGCACATTTAGAGAAAGTCAAACTACAATTCATAGAGTATTTAAGGAATTTAAGTAGCCCTTTGAGGGCTTCCTAATAAGGCATGTCTGGATTCAACATTTATCTACTCAGACAACTCACAGGATATGCTACATATGACCTAGTACTAATCATCAAATACATCACAAATCCAATGTCATTCGAATAAGGCACATTAAACATCTCATCAATTTCAGATCGGTCTTGGGAAACTGATCCCTACTTAGCACAAAATGAGAAGCAAAATGTATATTCAAAGACTTAGCATTAGACATAGATAATTTACTCAAAATCTTACCCACATAGGAAATTTGGTTACGTAAAAAAACAAATTTCTCCCTGTCTCTAATTATATTCATGACAAGGGTCCTTCTCACATCACCAAAGTCTTGTTGGAAAGGTGATCTGTGTTACAAGACTGAAAACACTGCAATAAAGTAGGTCTAATAATGCAAGTTTTAATACAGAGTACTGCTAGTACGAGAATAAAATGAAAAATAGAAATATTAATGAAATAAAATGAAATAAATCATAGCCGAGTCGAGGAGTCCCTCTTCCCACAAGATGAAATCGCCAATGTAGTACTCGTTAATCGGCGATCATCCCCAAAAGTAAAACGACTTCATCATTTACGAGGCAGCACCGCAAATTGCAAAGGCTCCGTCGAACTGAACGGAGGTGAAACTGAGTTGCTTAAAAGCAAAGGAAAAGTTGCAGCAATATGAGGATAAAGATGCAGTATCTGGCTATGTGGTGCTTGTCTCTTGTCTGGGATCAGGGGACTGGAGTATTTATAGGCATGTACCACCGAGGGGGAGCCTGTCTGTTACGGTCGCTGCAATCAACACCTAGTTGTTACAGGCAGGAGACACGGTAGTAACTGACGCGCCAATCACGTGGGCATGCAAGTGTGTATTGACCACGTGAAGAATGTGTCTGAAACCGTTCGGCACACAATTCAACACGTACGTTGACTCGTCAGCCACGTCACATGCATTGTGTGCACCACGTCGACTGGACCAGCCACATCGACAGTCCACATGTTGAGCCCGTAGGCTGACTTCAAGTGCCCAAAAAAATAACACAAAAGCGGACCAAGCCAAGCCCAAGGGCTTAAAGACCACCCAAAGACCAATTGCCAAGAACTGAGAACCGGGGCCGGGGTCAGGGCTCGGGTCACGGGACACAGGCGCAGGTGCTCAGTGCTCGGGCCAGCGGCCTCGCTGAGGCTAAAGGCTGAGGCGGGGCAAGGTGAGCAGCGGCAGCGGCGCGCAAGGATGCCACCAGGTGCCACATACACTGCACACCTTGTTATTACACACCTCAACCATAAAGGTTTATAAACATAGATTAACTAATGTAATTAATCAATGTGGAACACTTCATTTATTACATATCCACTTATGTAACAATCCCACCAACCGTGTCACTTCAAGGACTCATTTCTCACTCACCGAAATTTGGTTTTGAGAAAATAAATATACTACGATTATCTACTCGTCGCGTAGATTAAGTTGGTAATATTTAATTTCTATAAAATTAAATATCTCATACCGGAAATTTACAATAAAGTTCCTGAATTACCAACAAGTCTGTCATGTCAAAATTTTAGCTCAAACAGTTTTGAACATGCTTAATGGATTCACACCCTATTAACAATATCATCAAAATGTGTGAGCGAAAACACACTCATAGATGCAATATCTTTGAAATGCAGACAATAATCAAAACCACTTCTTTTGAAACCTACAAATAGCATGCATTGATCAAATTTCAAGTTCTACAGCCCAGGGGATTGCTTAAGCCATTATTTAAATCTATTTGTTTTAACTCTTAATTATGATGAGCAACTAAAGCTAACATTATTCTAACAATGGTGGACTTAACAACTAGAGCAAGAACTTTTGTGTAATCTACCCCTTTTTTTGGTAAATCTCGTAGCAACTAATATTGCTTTAACATAACTTGTTTATTTTCATTTTTGACTTTAAAGAGCCACTTACAATCAAACACAAAACAATTAACATGTTTGAGGACTAAAATCCAAGTTTGATTCACATGTATGGGCTGAATCTCATTTTTCTAGCAATTAATCACTTAACAGTATGCTTAGAATTCAAACGCATAACGAGCAAAAACAATCAGGTTATCATTATTAAATCTAATAGGTTTCTTAATTGTTCTTCGAAACATATCCATAGTCAACAAATAATCATGCAAATCATCAACATTCTCATGAGGTACATCAATATTTACAACATTTAAATCAACATTATTTTCATGCTCGTCGTGTAAATGATCCTCATTAACATACTCAGTATCAATATTTTGTTCAGCACAGACACAAATAAAAAATGAAGAGTATCACAATCTATTAGTTTCAAAGTGTACATGATAAATTTTGTGGATAATTTATCTCAAAGGTAATAGTAAAAATATTTCTCTTGTTATAAATAAATTTTATTAAGAATTACTGAATCCTAACATATGCAAACATAATTAGAATGAATTAATTTCAATTAACCCAATAATTTTATTTATCTCAAAAAATAAAAAACAATTGGAGTCTCATAAGTGGAGTTTACTTTCATTTTCTAACATTTATTTTTAATTCTGTATTAAACTTTCGGTTAAACCTTTTTTTCCCCATATTCCCCTTCAAAGAAAAAGACATTTCAGAGAAGAAAAACATTTCCGTTACAGAGTGAAAATTCCCTAAACGCTTCAATCTTCTCGCACATCGAAAAGGTGGGTTAACAGTCGATTTTTTGTCTCTCTCATGAAATCTATTATGCGGACAAAGTTGATATTGTAATCCCTGTTTTTCTGTAGTAATTTTTATAATTTTTGGTCTGCAATTTTATGATTCGTCGATTTAAGCATCTATTGTTGTTTTGGATCAAATCTGTTAATTTGAATGAATTATTATTGTATGTTTACAGGAATTCGTAATGGCGGACGACCCGTCGATCAACGAAGAGTTTTCTGATGCCCACAATGCAGAGATGTCCGACGAGATTGCGGAGCTCAATCAAAAGATCAATGATCTCGAGCAGGAGAATAGTGGGATTTTTCGGGAAAATAAGGAATTGAAGCAACGAGTTGAGGAGCTGAAGGCCTCTGTTGAGAAATTAAGCTCTGAGAATGAGGATTTGAGGTATCAGGTGGAGGAAGCGCAGTCGGAGAACAAGGCGTTGGAGGCTGTGGCGGCGCGAGCCGCGGAGCTTGAAGGCGAGGTTGCGCGGCTGCATCATGATTTGGCGTCAGCAATGAGTGATTTGCAGGATTCGAATGGCTATTTGTCTGGATTGCAGAGGGAATTGGAGGGTGTGAAAGGGAAGGAGAAGGAGAAGGGTATTAAGTTAGAGGCGGCGGAGAGGGAGAAGGCCTTGTTGGGGGCAGAATTGGATGCCAAAAATAAGCAGATCCAGATTTTGAAGGAGAACGTTGGGGATTTTGCAGTGATGGGGAATAGTAAGAGCACTGGTTTGGATGAGAAAGAGAGAGTGATCAGAGATCTCGACCATGGCTGGAAGAAATCGATTGGTGGACTGAGGCAAAGCGATTGGCTGGTTATAGGTAGCACAAGCATTGCTGCTGTTGCTGTAGTGGGAGCAGCTTGCTACGTACATGCTGCAAGAAAACATTGATTTATGTTTCAATGCAAGAAGTAGAGGTTAGGAGGTTTTCTTTTTACCTTTTTTTGGTGGGCCGAAAATGGAAAGCTTCAGTTTTGATAAGGGTAGTTTTTGGTTTGAGTCTTTGAAACTATGTTTGAGGATGATAGGTTACAGTAAATGTTGATGATTCTGTTTACGGGCTAATGCTAAATAATGCTCTTATTTTCTCTATGGGCTATAACTATTTGTGCTTGTGGAGTTTTCTACAATGGGGGGATTGAATCTTGATTCATATTTTGAGAATTGATGCACTGAATCTTCTGCTTCCTGCCTACCAGTTTGATTGCGCTTGTAATTGCCATACTGGGTTGTATTTATACTTCCTATTGTGATAAGCTGCTATTAGGAATGATTCTTACTCATTTTAGTTCACAAGATATTGCTTTCTTCCCTCTGCTAAATGTTTATTTGTGTCTGCTAGAATATATTTTGCAGATTAACACTCAGTGATTTTGTAGGACCTGAAGTTCTTACTTGTTTGGGTCTTGTATTGCTTTGTGTGGCGTATTTAAAATTGTTTGTCGCTTGTGTGTTTTGGCTGTTTGCATACGCCCATATCTTATTCTGAAAAAATGCATGTTAGTTTATGCCTGTGTGGACTGCTGGCTTACCTTTTCCTGTTTTAAGACCTTAACTTGTCTGTTTTCCTTATGTGAAAATGAAGTGTGGAATGGATGTATAATCTCTCCATATTGGTTGGATTAATGGATTTGAACTCGAAACATCTTGGAAGGAAGGAAATTTGAAGAAAAACTTGTAAATGCAGAGCCAGTAAAAGTTGGTTAGTCTCCTAAGCCATTTAACCTAGGGATGTACACGGTCCGGTTTGGCCGGTTTGAGGGTTGAAGTATGGACCAAATCAAATAATACGGTTTGAAAAATTCTCAAACCAAACTGGCCAAATTAATATTTCAAACCAAACCAAATAAAACAGTTTGGTTCGGCCGGTTTAACGGTTTGAAATACGATGTTAACGGGCAAAGTCAAAACATAGAAAAATCTCATATTTTTAGCTACAATTTATTTGAGAAATTAAAAAAAAAAAAAGTGGCTCTCATCGGCAATGTACGAGACAATCTTAATAAAAACAAACAATTAATGACATCAAAAAAATAATAGTTCATATCACATTCTCAAAAATAATAGTATGGTGAAATTAATAAGATACGATAACGATGATGCTTGCCCAGAGAATAGAGAAGACAATAAGGGTAAAGATAGACATTTGAATAAAATTGTGAGATTGGAATATTGAATAGTTTAATATTTATTTTAGATTTCAGAAAATAAATAAAATATAGAAAAAGAATTAAAATGAGATTGAAATATTTGATAGTTTAGGTTTTATTTTAGATTTTAAAAAATAAATAAAAATGTATGAGAAAAATAAAAATTATATTATGATGCATAGAGAATTTGAACTCATACCTCTTAAAAACTAAAATCTAAATAGAACCACTATACTAAATGTACTATATTTACACTTTTAGTATAAAATATAATCTAAATATTTATTATTAATATAAACGGTTCGGTCCGGTCCAAACGGTTGGTTTTTCTACTCAAATTGTGGACCAAACCAATTAATACGGTTTGAAACTTATTATCCGGCCGGCCGATTTTCGCACTTGTCAAACCGGCCAAACCGACCAAATCATTTCAGTTTGACCGATTTGGCCGGTTTGGACCAAACCATGTACCCCTAATTTAACCCTTGTGTTAACTTGAAACAGTGTATGGAGTATAATGATAGAGGCCACTACCATCAATGTTTTGTCTGTCCAAAATTTCATTGGACCTTTTTTGTACAGTGGTTTACTGCAAGAAACCTCTACCAAGTGTTTCAGCCCAGTTCTCAGAGGCCCATTTTGTCTCTAGAAAAAGTGCAATGCGACAGAAGAGCCAACGTTTTCTATGCACGATTATTTGAATTTGTTTTTTTTTTTTTTGGGTTAAAAAGTTAGAAAAAGACAGTGGTAAAAGGAGTAGGGGCCACTTTTGTAGTTTGAACTTTGAAGACAGGAATTTAAGGCACTTTACCGCTGTTTTAAGTTTTAACTTCTTCCTTTCTTCACATTTTACCCTTCATCTTCCTCGTGATTCGTGTCTTTTCAACCAAAATACCTCGCACACCAGTGGCATTACAGAACACAGATAGGAGTGAGAGTGAGCATCTATATGAGAAAGCGCGTTCTCTCTCTCTCTCCCAAGAAAATAAAATAGAAAAGGAAGGTGAATAAAGAGTCTGTCTCACTCAGAAAATCCCTTTGAACAAACAACGACACTGCTGCACCTTCTCACTCCTCTCTCTCTATCTCTGAACCCATACACCCCTTCAGGCATTGGGCTTTTCTTGAAACTAGTTCCTTTGCTCATGGCGCCACCGCATTTTCTCGGAGCATGCCATCTCCTCCCACAAGGTGACTCATTTTCTCTTTTTTATCAAGATGTCGTTTTGTATGTATTTACGTAACGATTTACTTCATTCCTAAGTTCTTCATGTTTTGCATTTGACCATGTTGAAAATGGAATTCTTTTTAACTTCCTTCAATTCTTTTTTTTTTTTTTTTGGAGTAACGGGTCTACATGTTCTTCGTAGGTAGGTGTGCTGACAAACTTCCCTCTTTTTTTCCTGTATTATTTATATGTTTTTACATTGTAAATTGGTTTACATCCTGATTTTGCCTTTAGAAATGCTTCTGCATGTTTATGCACTATCCTAGAATTTAGTGTGTATTCAGGAATTTGCAATGGAGGATGTGTTGAAACTTAAAAGGCACCGTGTGATTAATCTATTGACCACAGTGAAAAGGAAAAGCCCAAGTTTAGGGATGCCACTAGATCAAGCTGTTTTTTTAAGTTATACCCTCTTTCCTGTCAATTGAGCCCAGTTTTGATAACAGCAAGGCTTGTTCTTGAGTGTAGAGGTTTGAGATCAGCAGCCAACCTTGAATTTCAAGCATACTGTGCTCTTGTTAGTCGAGGCCATCTCTATTTACTAATTGGCAGTAAAAGTGGAGTGACACTAATCCTGACAACAGATAAAGATGTATGAGAAAAAGCTTTTTAACTTCTTGAAGTATATATGAGTATATTTTCACTGTTTCTAGTCCCCACATAACATTTACTACATCACAAGACAAAACTATTTACCTTTGTTTAGATAAAGCATTCATGAGTCGGATGAAAATCTCCATTTTTTCTTGCTTCACATTGTCATGAACTGAACCTGGAACATAAGGTAATGATTGCTTGTTCCCCCCCTGTTTGAGTTTGAAAATCTCACCTTTCTTGCCTCGGCTAATCTGGGGTCCTAAAAGTATAGGGATCACTGTAAAATTTTGCTACCAAAATATCAATTTTTTTGTTCGACGTGATAGATTGAGGCCATAGATCATAACATGATGATATTTCTTTACTTTTCTACTGGAGGGTTTTTGTCTATTGCAGGAATATGCATATAATTTAGAGTGGTGTTGCAGGTGTTGAAAGGGGCAAGCTGCTGCTGCAGAGTTGTGAGAGATGGACGTAGACGTAGATGTGGATTCAGAAATTCATAGGGGATGAAGCCATTGGTCCGCAAACCACATCGAAATTATATAGATACTTGGATTCAAATCAAAACCATCATCTTAAATTTTTTATTCTGACCAAACTGAATGATAATGGATAATGTTCTATTTTTATTGGAAGTATAAATCTGCAGTTGTTGTTCCAAGATGTTACATGTTTCTGAGTATTTGGGTGAATAATAGAAAAGAAGCAATGTGAAATACTCCTGTAATATCAAGAAAAAAGGTTTGTGGTGCATTTTTTACATAATTGAACAAAATATAAATGAAACAAAAGAATGAATGAATAAGCAAACTAAATGTGAAAGAATAAGAAGGTCAAAATCTGGAGCGGTTGCACTCGGGCGGAATCCCCTGCGAAAACCTTTTGGAATCGGCGCAGTAGTTGTAGATCATATACTTCTGCTGCACCCATCTCAGTCTGTTTCTGCCTCCGGCGTCCAGCTCCTGCGTCTGCCACGCCGCCGACTCTGCGTTGGCGGAATCCTTGGTGGCGGCGTTGATGTTGAAGTTGCGGTAGGCGGCGATGAATGGAGCCTTGCTCCAATCAGTCTTCACGCGGCCGCCCTGCGTGGCCCAGTCGTCGGCGTTCCAGAGGCTGCAGTATACCCTCATTGCCTGACTCTTGGGGAACGGAGTTCCGATGGCTTCGTGGTTGGTGAACACTCTCATCGGAATGTTGTCCACCATGAATCTGCATCAACATATATATATATATATCCAATCAAATTCTAATTCAATCCAATTTCAATTTCAATTTCAGTTTCCATTTCAATTCAATTTCATATGCATGTATCTCATTCTCACATGATGCGTAGGGGGTTCCAGACGATTGAGTAAGTGTGGAAAGAGGAGGTTGGGTCGAACCACAGGCGGAACTGCTGCTCCTTATCCCCTTTGCCGCCGGCGTATACGTTGGTGTGAACGGTGTAGGGCTCTCCGGATGAGTTCCCCAGAAACTCGAAGTCGATTTCGTCGTGCCCCGCTCCTTGAGACGACAACTGCAACAACCAAATCAATTACTACTACTGTTCCGTTCTCACTCTCGCTCTCTCAATTAATGAAGTATATATATATAATTAATTAGCTTACGTAGAAAGTGGTGACCGTGCCGGCGGAGTTCCCGGGGACGAGCTTCATCTGCATGTCGAATCTTCCGAACAAGTATTCGTTCTTGGACTGGAATCCGGCGCCGGATGACTGGTCCAGCTTCAGCGTGAGCTGGCGGCCACCGTCCACAATGTTGGCGCGGCCGTCGCCCCAAGTTATATCGGCGTCGCGGTAGAAGTCAGCGGAGGCGAATGATAAAGCAAGCATGAGAAGGGAAAGTAGAAGGATTGGTGATGGCGAGAATGCTGCCGCTGCCATTGAGGGATATAGAGAGAGATTTGTATATTTGTGTTGGAAGTTGATGAAAATGAAGTAATGATGGGTTGTATATATAGTGCAGGCAGGCAGGGACAGGATGATTTGGATTGACAGCTGTGGATGAGTAGTGTATTACGCAGCTGGAATTTAAATTTTTAAACCCCAACGATGCTTTTTCGTGAGCTGAGCTGACAAACGCGGCTCACTTCATTTTCCTCGAATCTGCCTTTTTCTTTTTTTCAGACCCTAAATTCATTATCCCAAACCAATTTTGCACCGACAGGCCTACTCTTGATGGGCTCAGCCCAAAACCGACGCACTCACGAGCCCACCAGGAAATCCTTTTATCAAATTGGATTCATCATCCCTTCTCTTTCTCTTTCTCTTTCTTCTCTCTCATGATTCTTGTATATATTTTTGTGATTTAATATATATACATACACATTCCAGATTGCTACGATGATGTCAATGTCACGATCGGCAAAATAATGAAATGACCCAATTAATGATTGAAGAAAAAAAAAATCATGAATCTTAATGATATAAACACTTAAAATTGACGTGTTGTAATTAGTAGCAATACCATTAATAGCGAACAATATATTGGCATCTCATATCATATGAAAGGATTATACTATATATTACTTCCATCCATATATATGGATATGGGTGAAGTGTAGCCATCAATTTCAATTATTTCATATATATTTTAGTTTGGCATTATAACTTGTATGCACCTACTTTTATGTGCCACCAAACCCTCTTTGACTTCCTTGAGCTTTGT
The DNA here is from genome assembly GCA_026898455.1 of Plectranthus barbatus. Lineage (NCBI taxonomy): Eukaryota > Viridiplantae > Streptophyta > Magnoliopsida > Lamiales > Lamiaceae > Plectranthus > Plectranthus barbatus. The sequence goes on along the minus strand of JAPKLW010001899.1, from coordinate 119,517 downwards.
GATATTATTCTATAACATTTTGATTAAATAAATAAAATAAAATATACCAACATATAGAAATTCCCCACCACTGCTCCCGAGGAGGAACAATAAGGTTTAAAAAACATTAGTTTTTTTAATACTTGGAGATTTAAAACAAAATAATCCCACTTTCCTCCAATTTTTTGTCCTTTTCCCTATAATAAAATTACAAAAGTATCGTATATTCCATCTTTTCTTTGTTTAGTAATAAATGAAAAATATAATATATTTGTAGGGTTTTAGAAAATTAGAATTGAGGGTACAATATATGAATAAGATAAATTGGAGATATATTATGTAAAAAAAGATATAAATAATATATATGTATATATATATATATATATATATAAAATAGTACTCCCTCCGTCCCATTAAATTAGTCCAGTTTGTTTTCGGCACAGAAACCAATGTTTGTGAGTGTAGTGGAGTTAATATTTTATTGATGTGAGGAGATTTTTTTCCATTTTAGAAAAGTGGACTAATCTGGTGGGACAGACGAAAATAGAAATATGGACTAATCTAGCGGGACAGAGGGAGTATTACATAATTAATAAAAGATAAAAAGAATTTTTTGGGTACAAGTGTACCCCCAATGTTACATGTACATCCACCCTTATGTAAGATTGTAAATGAACCAAACTATTCGTTAACTATTCAAATTTTGATTTGATAAAGATTCGACTGAGCTAATTCAGTAAGTCTGTTTATCAAATGAAACAAACTCGAGCATTATAGTATTTGACTCATGAGATCGTGAACAAGTTCGTTAGCTAAAATTAGTAAGAAATATATAATATAATTAATTTTATAAAATTAATATTTTCATGAATTAAGAGTAACAATAATGATAAATCTTTCTAGTAATGAGAAAATTTTGAGCATCGAAATGATATTAATTTTGTAATAAATAATTTTTTTTTTAAAATATTAATGAAAATATTCTAAAGTTAAAAGAGTTTATTTAGACTTAACTGAGACTAGATAAAGTTCGTGAACTTTAAAGTATTTGATAAAAAAACTTGAAGCTCGATTCGATACTAAACTATTCAAACTTGAGCACGACTTTACTCGATTCAACTACGTTCAATTACACTCCTATAAATATATTAATTATTGAGTTTGAAAAAGAAGTGGATAAGTTATTCGGCCGATGTTGCTCCGCTCCACCAATAATCTTGGTTCGTTCCAACGCCCACTGCTTTTGTTTTTGAAATAAAAATATGCAAAATCCTATCCCCTTTTATTTCGCAACAAAATTATAATTGAAAATATATGGAGTAAATAATATAAAAGAGGTAGAAAATGAAATTAAAAAAAGAAAATGGTATGTGTGGTGGGTGCAGCTACACCGGAAGCATTGCATGAAATTTGGTGTGCACCGTACATTTTATGCGTGCGTGTGGTTACGTGTGAGTGACTGATCAATGTCGTGTGCATCGAATCAAGAATTTAGGACACCTTCCATATATTTTTAGGATTTTGGATAATCTATTCTGCACCTAGCCACAACACCATGTAAATGTTTAAACTACAAATTTGAATTTATTTTATATTTTATTAACTTAAGTAATAAATTAATTTTTTTAGTAATAGTATTTTATTGTGCCTAAATGCACAATAAATTATCTAAAATTATATTTTTGGTACTTCGTCATTCAAATTAAATTATTTTTTAAATATTAAATATGTATACGATATTTATCTGTTAAGAATTTGATATTTCATTCAATATTATGATATTGACCTGTTTTGAGTGATATATGTTAAGAAGAAAATCATGATGCGTAATATACATAATATCAGATATTATGGCCAGCACCAATAGAACACCAATTTGAACAAAAAAATTATATTTTTAAGGGAAAATACGGAACTTGATTTTAAAAAGTTTTTATTTTATCCAAAGTTTTATATATGTTTAAGGATTTATAAAACTTTTTTTGTCTCATAATTTTATTCAAACATTTTATCTATTAGGAAAAATCTTATTAAAATATCAGTTGAGCGCGAAGTGAACACTATTTTATATAGAATTTTGAATAGTGATTTTTTTTTGTTGTTGAATAAACTCATATATTTTTCATATTTTAATTAATCGATTCGATAATTATCCACACGCACGAATTATCAAACCTAATTAGGTGAGTGCATCATGTAAAGCGTGCGCAAAACGATGATAAAAGATAGAATCCTTTCCAAACAGAAGTTACCAAAATCGATGCAAAAACAATGAATTAAATTGGTATGCGTCGCAATTGAATATTTAATTTAGCGAAGCAAAAGATCTAATATAAAATTGCTGTTCGGAATCACAGTACGATACCCCCTTTCCCTCCAATCATTCTCAATTGTGTGTAATCTCTCATTCTCCCCCTTGGACCATTCTCTCTCTACAATTCAATTCTTCTGTTTCTCTCTCTCTAAAGCCTCCCACTGGTGTTCCTGCGGGAGAGGAGGAAGTGATAGAGTAGAAGAAAACATTTTCTCTGCTTCTACGGAACTGTTTTTTTTGTTCGAGGGTTTATCCGTTGTTCGATTCTGTTTCTTTACTCTAATCGACCTATCATTTCCACCCAGCCTTGGATTTTCTTCCCCTTCTCTTTTATTTTTGGGCCGTCTTTCTTTCTCTCTCTTACATCTTCTTTTTTGGCAGTTAGCAGTCCTCTTCATGAGGTACTATCTTTCTTCCTTTTCTATATTTCTCTGTGAGATTTAGGGAATTTGTCCTTATATTTTCCACTAATTGAGGTGATTCTGTTTTTTTTTTTTTTTTTTTTTTTTTAATTGTGATTTTATCTATTTTTCTTTTCGCGATTCAAGATGTGGGCGTGTATGCTAAATTTGTAATTAGATAATCTTTTGGTAGAATGATGTATTTAAGTGATTTACAGTACTAAAGCTGCGATTTTTTGTTGGATTCCATTAGATTTTTGCATGTGGAGGAGTGGAAAGTCGTCAATTATAAGTGGGTTGCATGAATTTTCACTTTTCTATTTTCGTGATTTGGGTAATTTTGCATTTTTTTTTGTCGATTTTTCTGTTCTTGGTTTGGGTTGGGAAAAAAAAAAAACAAAAACGAATAGTACTGTACAGAGTTGATCTTTATGAATGTCTGGAGTTGCTTCAATTTGATTTCTTAACTGAGTCTCGAGGTGATTCAACTGGGCGATAATCATTATCCAAAAAAAAAAAAAAACAATCTTGATCAAAGCTGAATTCTATTTTCCTGGTTCTTTTGTTTTTTTTGTTCCGTGTCTCTTTCGTGTTAATATTCGGTGCTTTTCACTCCATTTCCCCTGTGATCTATGTATTTCATAATTGATATCTGATATGTCTATGGTCTGCTGTTATTTGGTGTGCCGCAAAGTAGGTGATTAAATTTGCTTTAGTTGCATGTGCTGTTAGATTTCACCAAGGTTCCATTTAGTTGGTGCACTTAGCCTGATTGACCAGATTAGTTTTTCAGATTTCAGTACACTCTCTAGTTATGGTGAAGCAGTTTTCATCTTTTCTGTTCTGTCCTGATTCTTGTCTCTGCTCAAGGATTTTACTTCTAATTTATATGATCTGTCTATTTTGTTTTGGGACTTGCTAAACCCAGAGTTCCGATTAGCTGGTTTTGTGTGAAGTGACCTCAATGGAGCAAGCCAATAACACTTTTTCTGGTAAATAATACTTTTGCTGCATTTGATTTTCTGAAAGCACATTCTATGTGCACTTTGAGATGTGCATTCATTCTGAATCTCCATTACTTTAATAATTTTTGCAGGTCATTCTAAAAGCCCTTTCCCAAGTATTCCTGAGAAAGAAAAAAGTGCATGGAAACTTAATGATACTGGTCCATATCATGCGTCCACTGATGCTAGTTTGTTTTCTACCTCATTGCCTGTCCTCCCACATGTGAAATGTGAGCATGGGCAATTTTGTTATTAACAAAGTTACGATTTTCTGTTAATTCACATGAACTCTTATCTTAGGCGCTTTTTAATATGCAGTTAACTTTAATGAACCTGAACCAGTCAATCAATCAATTGACGATGGTTTCCCTAGTCTTAATAAAGTCCGGATAGAGGATAAAGTTAAGGATCCGCTTGAAGATATTGAACCAAATACCACAGGGACTTTTCTTCCTGGTGATGAAGATGAGCTTTTTGCTGGTCTAATGGATGACTTTGATCTTAGTGGGTTGCCCACTCAACTTGAGGATTTGGATGATGATTTTTTTGTCAGTGGAGGGGGACTTGAAATAGATTGTGAAAGTCATGAGAATATTGTTAATGGTATATCGAGGTTGAGCACGTCGGATGGCATTAGTGGAAACACCATTCCTCATTATGGTCTAACAAATGGTGTTGGAACAGTAAGCGGCGAGCATCCATATGGGGAGCACCCGTCCAGGACATTATTTGTTCGAAATATCAACAGTAACGTTGAGGACTCTGAGCTTAGGTCTCTCTTCGAGGTATTGCTACCATTTTCAAGATTTGTTGCATGTGCTAGTATCTATCATCTTTTTGGGACTCACTCAACCATTTCTTAGCTGTGCTTGAATTTGCCTAGTTGATTTTCCTGGTACATTTTGGAAGCATGTATCTTGCTTGTTGTGGTGCCCTGTCTTTTATATCTATTCTGCTGACATTAATGCTATAATCCTTGTGAGATTATGACACTCGAATCCCTTCATAGCACCTGTTTGCTATCAAAATACTTCTGATTATTGGAGTTTTCATCCCGTACCAGTTAAATGATAATGCTTGAAGGGTTCCAGTTTCTGCCACATCATGTGAACAAGATGATAGATAATGCAGGAAAAAAATGCACAAATTTTTGTCTATGATGTTGGGATAAATAGTTATCTTTTTTCACTTAGTATTTTAGTTGATTAATCATTTCGGCAATTATTAATTGATTTGTTGTCTGTAGTGCCTGTCGTATGATGCCATTTCTGGGAGAACTATGTTTTACTATTTAAAAAGGTGTTCACCAACTTTTTGTGTGACTTTAATATCTTTTACGGCCATTGCAATTAAAGACCAACTCCCTTACAACTTTAGTTGTCTACTTTACCATTATAATCTTGGTGAATGAGCTAATTACATGTAGTTGCAGATTCTAGTAGTTGGAACAAGTGGTAAGCATATATTAATTTTTCAAAAGTGGTCTGCAGTGTCTTCCTGATTCTCTTAGTTTTGATTGTAACTAATATAGAAGCTTGATGTGTTGATCTTCACTTTCCTGTTCCATTTTCTTTAAATAAGATTTTGGATCCAATCAATGGTTTTTAACACTTCTTCTTAGGAAGTCACAGATGCACAAATTACTAATATGGAATCTTATTGTGCTACCATTGCCAGAGTTAGTGCTACATTTAGTCTTGATAAGTTGCTACAATAAAAATTTGTATTTTACCATTTAGACCCATGCAATTTGGTTTCTCACTTTATAATCTCTTGCTTCTGTTTTGGGCTGTTTTTTGTTTATATTTATAGTATTGATATTTTCCATAGTTTTCCATCTTCATATGCAAATTATGTATAAAGCTACATTTTGAAGTTCTTATCTGATATACTGAATTGTCATTACTTTTTTTCTTTTACTGCAAATAGCAATATGGAGATATCAGAACTCTTTACACTGCGTGTAAACATAGAGGATTTGTGATGATATCTTACTATGATATCAGAGCTGCCCGAACTGCAATGCGTGCACTACAGAGCAAGCCTTTGAGACGAAGGAAACTTGATATTCATTTTTCAATTCCTAAGGTATACCATTTAAACAATGAAATATTGCTTAATGAAAAACCTCCTATTAACTATATTTTCTTGTTCTTGCAGGATAACCCATCGGAAAAAGATGTCAATCAAGGCACTTTGGTGGTGTTCAATTTGGATGCATCCGTATCCAATGATGACCTTCGCCAAATATTTGGAGCATATGGAGAGGTGAAGGAGGTATGATTTGTCTGTGAAGTTCTGTTCAATTTCATTACATACATATTTCTTTCATCTGTCACTGCTCTGTTTCTGTTAGATGAACTGCTATGGGTGTGTTAAAATGCAGATAAGGGAAACACCACACAAACGGCACCATAAATTCATTGAGTTTTATGATGTTAGAGCTGCAGATGCGGCTCTGAAGGCTTTAAATAGAAGTGATATAGCTGGAAAGCGTATTAAGCTTGAGCCTAGCCGGCCTGGTGGAGCTCGACGGAGGTACACTCCATATTCATACTTATAGCTGCAAATGTTGTGATTATTCTTTCTATTATATAATATTCATACTTTAGCTCATTGTTGTAAAAGTCCCCGCCTAGGACCGCATGGGCCCCGCTTAAGCGCTAGACGGTCCCCAGGCGAACCAAATACCCTCAAATCCCTGTATCTAATCGGTTTGGCGAGTAATCGGCGTCTAGGCACCGCCTAAGCTGCCTAGGCGCCGATCTAGGTGGCCGACTAAGCTCGCTACGCGCTGCTTAGGTGGCCGACTAAGTAGGCAACATGCTGTCTAATCGGTTAAGGCTGATTATTTTTATATTTTTTGAAAAGATAATTAAAATTTATATAATCTTAATTTTTATATATTGATAAATATATATTATAAATATTAAATACAAAAAATTAGCTTTCTGATTAACTACCGCCCATGCCTCGCCTAAACCACGTAGGCGCTAGGCCCCACCCGAGCGCCCGACTAGCACTAAGCGATTTTTACAACCATGCTTTAGCTAATATTCATTGCAATTCTTGTGCTGTCGTGTTGTTTGGTTATTTTCAACAAGAATTAATTGTTACTAGATTCCCTTAAGGAAAAATATTTTAAGAAGTCCTATATTTGTTTTGGGAAAAAGTTCTGTAAGATGAGCTTGTTAGCTCATTTATTAAGCTCTGAATATCGTTGGTCTCAGTATATTGGGAACTTTTTAAACAAAGGGCATTCTTAACTAACTTTGTTGAGTTTCAAATTTATTACTTTCACCAACCTAGTATTTAACTCTGTGATCTTATGTATTCAAATACATCCAGAGATATTATAAATCATTAATATGTTTCATATCCTTAATGTAGTTTTTGCGAGTACTAAAAAAATCGTCACTTGTAGTTATTATAATTGATTGATTGATTGGTAAACTATCCACCAATATTAATCCAATTATCTCTTGCAATCTAGTAAACTAAGTGAAACTTTTCATCTCACAGCTTAATGCAGCAGCTTAGTCAGGATCCAGAGCAGGATGAAATCCGAGCTTTCCTGCATCAAGTTGGTTCTCCTATAGCTGATTCTCCTCCAGGCATGTCGTCAATTTTAGCAATCTGTCCTTGGTTGTTTCCATCAAGATCTTTGTGTTTTGCGTGAATCAAAATGCTCACAAAGTTCTTTGCAGGTAGCTGGCCCAACTATGGCAGTCCAGTCGAGCGCAATTCATTGCATGGTTTCAGTCAGACGCCTAAGTTGGGAAGCCTCAGCCCTGTGGGAAGCAACCAAATGACTGGCTTGGCTTCGATTCTTCCGTCTCATCCATCAAATCCAGTGAAAATTGCACCCATTGGTAAAGATCCTGGAAAGATGACCTATGGAAACCAGACTGCCAACAATGCAAGCAACAATCAAGGAGTAGCTCTTCAGAATCATTACTCGATTCCTGATTCAAACATAAATTCAAGTCCTGGGCACGTCTCTCCATTTGATTATTCTAATCCATCCAGTGTTGGAACTCTTTCTGGTCCTCAGTTTCTTTGGGGAAGCCCCTCTATCCAGTCTGAGCACGCCAATTCGTCAGCTTGGTCATCTTCATTGAAGAGTCGCCCTTTTCCATCCAGTGGACAGGGTATTGCTTTTCCCTATGCTAGCCAGCGTGGTTCTTTTATTGGTTCACATCACCATGTTGGATCTGCTCCATCTGGTGTTCAACTGGAAAGGCGCCTTGGGTTTTTCCCCGACTCTCCAGAAACATCATATATAAACCAGGCGGCATTTGGAGTAACAAATTTTGGTCGCAACAGTGGGAACCATGCTGTGAATGTTGGTGTTCCTGGGTCTGTGAACATAGGAGTTGCCTTTCCTGGAAATTACACTGACAGTGGTTCTCCTAGCTCCCGAATGATGTCAATAACAAGAAATGGCCCTATATATTATGGGAATGGTTCTTTTGGTGCTACCAGCAATGATGGCATGATTGATCGTGGTCGAAGTAGAAGGGCTGAGAGTGGAAGCCATATGGATAACAAAAAGCAGTATCAACTTGATCTGGAAAAGATTATGAGTGGTGAAGATAACAGAACTACCCTGATGATTAAGAACATTCCAAATAAGTAAGAACTGAGAATATTTTATATATTTTTTTCCAGGGTCGCGTGGGCGATGTTCTGATTTGCATTATGTGTTTCCTCTTAGGTATACTTCGAAGATGCTTCTGGCTGCTATTGATGAAACCCACAAGGGAACTTATGATTTTCTCTATTTGCCAATAGATTTTAAGGTAGGGTTGTGATGGCTTATAAGTCTTTTCCCTTTCTTTAGTAAACATGAAAATGGAAACTAATTCATTTGTTTTGGGATTAGAATAAATGCAACGTTGGGTATGCCTTCATCAACATGGTGTCTCCTTCACACATCATCACCTTCTATGAGGTTTGTTTTGCATCTCATCGTATCACGATAATTTCATGGGGCAAGTATTTCTACTTGTTACAACATGTGATATATGATGGTGTGTAACTTGTTTTCAAGGAGGATAGAATATCACCCTTATTGCATGTTTAATGTCATTGTTATATCTTAGAGCAACTCCTTCAATTCAATTGCGCATTTTTAATCTATGCAGGCATTCAACGGAAAGAAATGGGAAAAATTTAACAGTGAAAAGGTCGCTTCCTTGGCGTACGCAAGAATCCAGGGAAAGATTTCTCTTGTTTCGCACTTTCAGAATTCAAGTCTGATGAACGAAGACAAGCGCTGCCGGCCCATTGTTTTCCAATCAGAGGGCCAAGGGACTGGTGATCTGGTATGCTTAAACCAAAGCAAAGTACTTGTTACCCTATCCTAATTCCTAAATAAATTTATCGTAATTTTCCCATGCTATTTGAATTGTGCCTGCTTCTCGTGACGTTGGATTGCTGTATACATGATGATTGCTTGAATATTCACCTGACCTGAAGTCATGTTTGGGATGCTCAGGAACCTTTTCCGTCTGGCAACCTTAATATATTTATCCGGCAGCCCGATGGATCCTACGAAGGAGACTCGCTGGACAGCCCAAAGGGTGACCTAGATGTTTTTGGAAGCTGAAACTGCAACTCCCAGTAAGAATATCAGGAAAACATGCGCCAGCTTTTGTATAGTCGCATATATAAAAGTTCTGTTGATAGTCGAATTCAAAACTGTGCATATGACTACACTTCCAGGCAGTTTCCGCTCTCTCTTTCTCTCTCCTTTTTTTTTTTTTTTTTTTTGTGGGATAGATACTCTTTTTTTGTTCTTGGAAGAATATTTAATGGAGGCAGTGCCAGCATTTTGTCTGTTTGTATATTCCGGCAGCTGATTGTTAGTGAACAAAGGGAGAGACGAAGGCATCGGAACTGCTTTTTCATTCCTCAGCTTATCATCCCTCCCCTTTTTAGATTTTGAGCTTCATGTTTTTTGTTCCCAATTTCGATTGACTCGTTCAATCTCTGACTGTATCGTAGTTTGGGTAAAGAGTGGGGAAAGTATGTATAGACAGGTTGCTGTTTCGACAAAGTGTATAGCAGGGGGCTACAATGTTTTCTTGTGTCTTAAAACTCATAATAAAACCATGCTTTTTATGCCATGGATGATCTACTTTGTTTTTTATACCATAATCTTGTGATTTGTAGGAGACAAAATATGCAGAGTCTTTAACAAGAAAAACAGCAATGAATGAATACTTAGTTGAATGTACTACTATCCCTTCTAATATCTATGTATAAACTGACAAAAGATTGGGAGCAAGATCGTAAAACAAGATTTGCTTATGCTACTTGGCATGGCAGCTGCAGGAGCGGAGGAGGGCGCAAAACACGGGATCCGATCAAATTCGTGGCTGCAAGTTTAACCACTGATCACATAATTTTCTCTCCCTCCCACAAAAGGAAATGCAACACAGCAGATTATAGTAGTAAAACCTCACCTGATGGATGGGTTGTGGCATATTCCGTAGCCTGCAGAAACAAATCCTTCATGTAATACTATACTACTGTATTTATACTTTTCATATTGTTTGTTCAACTTTCTTACTTGGATCGGTGCTTGTAGTAACAGCTGATAGTAGCTGTTGAAGGCGTGATCACGAAGGGTCATGGGGGCAAAGCAGGGCTGAATGGAAGAGCAATCAGCGCCCCCATGGCGTAGTCCAATGTAGTTTGCGAGGCGGATTGGGTGGCCACGCACCAGCTCCCGGGGGCATTGGTGGTGGAAGGAGTCCTGGCCGGAATCCATGGTCTTCGGATTGATTGCTGAGGGAACCCTTGTCATTGGCGTTGTCACATCTTTTTGGTGAGTTGAAATGTTGACACTTTGCTCAAGGGGTTTGGCCTCTGTTTCTTGGACAATTGAACCTGCAAGCAACACCACCGATGTTCAAGATTTCTTGATCCCATGTAAGAACAAATTCTTGTTAGGAGAGAGAGAGACCTGAAGAGAGAAGAAGAGCAAGTAAGTAATTAAATGGATGAAAGATGTGAGAGAGCCATGAATGTTGAGGGTTTGCAGTGCTGCAGTGATAGAGGAGGACAACTATATATGTCAATCCAAAGCAACATCATTACTCTTTAAAAAGAGAGGACTTTATGATCTTGATTGATAGATAGTATGCAAAAACATGAGAGAGAGACTGTGTAAATGGAAGTCCCATACATGATACACTGCAAGTTTAGGGTCAACAAAAACTGTCTGAAACTGATTTTATAATAGACCAGTAATATATTACATTATTTTTATGGAATGCTTGTGGGGTGATCACAGTAGTTACCATTCTTTCAATTTCTCCTCTCTCTAGAAGTGCCTCTATCCCATTTCACTTGTTCAGTTCAACTTATGCTATTTCCCTACATATTAGTCTCTGGTTGGATTATTTCCTCTAACAATAATTTACAAGTCCAATAGCAATCTCTTTCAACCTTAGAAATGTGTCTATTCAACTTTAAAAATACTTTATACTTTTTTTTTTTTCTTTTCTGTTTCACAAATCTATTTTTGGCAGAAAGACTTTGTCAAGTTTTGCCTTTTAGGAATGGAAAAGAGTAGCAGTGATCATGTGCGCCAAGGCACACACATTTTGTATTGATGGAACCTATTAACGCTGCTCAACATCAACCATGCTACAATTCTAACCATCAACATTCTTTTTTTGGCTTTTCTCTAGTGTTAAAATGCCAACTCATTTGTAAACAATGTCATCCATAAAAATATTGAATTAAATAATTGAAAGAGAAGGGTAAAATAGAAAAGGAACAATTATTTTTCTAAAAGACAGATTCTTGATAGATCTTAATGATTACATTTACATCCATACTTTATCTAACTAGGAGCCGACGCACTTCCATTAAATTATATTAACATAAAAAACATAATATTTCCCAATTTTAACCTCAATAAAGTAATTTTTGACCTTTAAATGTCCACATTACTACAAGCTCACTGTAATTTTGTATCTGCTGTACTTTTTATGTTAAAATTTTGTATCAGAAATACGAAATTGAACTTAAATTGGGCAGGGGCCGCGCGAACGCAGGCCCCCTCTGACACAAATTATGACGTAGGCTCGACCACTTGGGCCGACCTTAAGCAGACACCCCTCCTATGTGCAATGGAGGTTGCCTACCTAGGCCATGAGCCTTGATGATCGCTCATTGACCCCGTCCAGGTAAGTATGTAATTCAATTTCAGCTGCCTTATTTTATAGTTAAACTCTCTCTTTATCTTACATTCTTCAGACGATGTGGGACAAGCTGAGATCACAAATTCCCCGCATACTGATTGTGTAATGCTGAAAGAAGGCCGTGTCCATCTCCATCCACGTTGGCACCCTAGAGAGAGTTCCTTACAACGTCTACACATAACAAAATCAAAGACCAAAAAGCTACACCCTCATCCCCTGACTGCAAAAAATGTTGTGATAAACAAACAAAAAGAGAGAGCAATTAGATCAGTTACTTCTGCTGTCACTAAAGTTAAAGGCCACACTGATCAGTGGCCTTGTTCATCCAAACCCCACTACATTAAATTTCAGCCCTTCAAATGAGCAAATATTGCAATTACAAGAGATCTCTCCCACTTAGTATCCAAACCCTACTCCTCATAATCATAAAAAACTCACAAATCCATCTAATATTTTGAAGGGATTCTCAAAAAATGTTGAAGAAATTTTGTGGCAATGAATTGACTACTAACACATATTAGTGGTGCAGAAATGTTGAAATTAAAGCAAATTTCATTGCCATTTTTCTTATATGATTTTATCCTCCATGCAGATGTTGAAACCATGGAAAATCAATTCCACTGCACATTTGGATGAAGTCGTTTTAAATGCGATTTGCTAATTTCCCTTGGTTAGAATGTCGTTTTTTTCTTTCTCAATAGTCAATATGGGAAATGGAAGGAGAATGCTGTAACAACTTAGAAATCAATCCCTTTGAATATCAATAAAAATTGCTATTTCATAGTAAGATTTTTTATAATTCGATGTTCATTTATTTTGGATAAAAAACCCATTCGAGTATGGTCGAAAAAAAAAAAAGGGCCTGTAAGAGCTTCGTGTCATTTTGTACGTTTGAAGAGTAGCAAAAGTTGAAAGCTTCCACTAAGAAAATCAATAAATTTCATTGAATGCACAAATTCAATTTGTAAATTTCAAAAACCATTCAATGTAATTAACACTTTTCTGCGTGGAACTTAGATGCATTTAATTTTTACGCTAAATAGATGAACAGAAAATCTTGAAATATTTACTGACCAATGTTGAGACTAATTATATATGAGTTTATAAAATGTCACTTTCATTTTGAGTTTTTTTTTTTTTAAAATTCTCATTTTATACCTTGGCCCCAAAAGCAAAACTAATCCTAATAAACAAAGAAGAGAACTGATTGACACGATTGAATTGTTATAATATTGGAAGATAAGCTCAAGAACTATGCAGCATGCCTGACAAGATGCAATGGTCAAGAATATCAGGCTCATCCTCGTACAACCTGTCTTTTGTTTTCCTTTTTTTTTTTTAATTTATGCATGCTTCTTGGTTTCAACTTTCAAATCTCATCAACTTACATCATTATAGTATCACAATGACGACTGATCATATATAATTTTTATCATTGGAATACTTACAAGCATTGAACCAAACTAATCAATGATCATGAATTAATCAAGAACCAAGTTCAATTAATCCTGCAGTAAGAAATCATGACGATCAAGAAATTCAACATCAGATGAAGTCAGTGTCTTGCAAATCTTTATTCGTCAGTGGATATGTAATTGACAAATTTTAGCTGATTAATTTCATGGAAGATTTAAGCATAACTAATGATAGAGCATCAATAAAAACTCTCCAATAATAATAAGTCAAAGAATTGTTAATTCAAAAATATTAAAAATGTGTGCGATAATATATATTAAAAAGTTCTAGAGAGAGAGAGAGATGATACATTAATGATGGGGATGGCATTCAGGGGTACTGAAGAAAAGATGAAGCAATGTCGAGCATGAATTGATCAGCTACAAATTGAGGATGCTCCAGCTGCTGATGGTGATGAGAATTTGAAATGTTGGGGTGAACTTGACTAAGGAAGTTTTGAGGGAAGTTGAAGGGCGCAAACTGCGGAGGAGGAGGAGGCAGCGCGGCGGCTCTGTCTCGGAGAGTGGCGGGACTGTGGTGGTTGTGTTTGCCGAGGTAGGTGGTGATCACCATTGTTGGGTCTTCAGTCGATCTCTCGATAAGCTTCTTCACACCACATTTCTGGCTCGTGCATTTGTAATAGCTCCTACAATTACAAACAAACTATATAATTAATGTTACAAAATCTTAGACAGACCCCAGAAGTACTCTAAACTCAATTTTCGACAGTAAAATCAGACATGATTTATGGAATAATGCTGTGGTAAGAATTAAGGTTACTGCAAGTGCAAATTAATAAACCTGGGAAAAGGGCTGTTTTTGACAGCTTTCTGGCCGTACTTCCTCCATCTGTATCCATCTTCAAGATTATCTATCTCGCTTTTAGTCACAAAGGCTAATCTTGCTGCTCTTGGCCTCTTCTCCCCTTTCTTTTTCTCTTTGCTGCTCAATTAGATAGAAAATTAAAAATTTTGGAAAAAATGTATGACTGTAGAGAATTAGGGTTTTGTAGTCAGTATCATAGATCTTATTCCTTATGCTGCTTAACAACAGAAATTAACACAAAACCTATACGTACCCTTTTTTGGACTTCAAATCTCCACTTTTAGTTTCACAAACAATTCCCTGCTCATCTCCCGTGGCTAGTTTGGAAGTATCTTCTTCAACTCCAGCGTCTGAAGAAGGAAACGACACCGAAGAATTGGGAGTCATGAGCAGATTAATCTCAGTAGTCTCACCAAGGTTCTTGTTTGATGAAGTCTCAGCAAAAAGGGTTTGAGACGAAGAGGAAGAGAGCTCAAAAGCACCAGGTGCTGGAAGAAGAAACAAGTCGGAGATTCCACTACTAGGGTTTTGCAGAGACTGCTGGTAAGGGATGAAACTGTGATCAGTTAAGAAAGGAAATTGAAATTGAAACCCTGCTGATCCCATGTTGGATCGCTGATCACTGCTGCTGTAACCATATGAGTTGTTGTCTGCATCAGACATGTGAGATGAGATGATCAACAATTTGAGTGGACAAGTTTTTTTTCTAGCTGGAGAAGTTGTAGAAAGATTAGAGGATTTCTTTTTATCTTAGCTCATGCTTTTTCACATACTGTTTTGCTCCCTCCCCACACCCCTTTCTCTCTCTCTTTCTCTGTGAGAGAGAAGAAATATTGGAGTATAGACTATAGAGAAGTGATCATGAAAGTGATGTTCAAATAATACAACTGTATGTTTTGAATTCTTTTTTTGTAGTAGGCTGGCTTGTATTAGTATTATTTGCAAACCATTTTTTTCTAGATTGGCCAACATTTTTATCAAATACTCCCTCCGTCCCAGGTAATTAGTCCCATTTGGTTTTGGCACGATAACCAATGTTAGTGAGTGTAGTGGAATTAATATTTTATTGATGAGTGTAAAAAAGTTTGCCATTTTAGGAAATGGGACAATTAGATGGGACGGACAAAAAAGGCAAATGGGACTAATTTCGTGGGACAGAGGGAGTATATATTTCAGCATTATATAAAACACATGTGCCTTATAAAAATAGTACTAATATTGATATAAACATATGCTCTTATAATATTCAAGTGACATGATTGGTTTCTCTTCGTAGCATAAGCCATAAAACAGTACTGTTTTAAAATTCTCAACGCCATCCAATAAAAAGTTTGTTGATCAACTTTCATTCATCACATTAATTTAAAAGATATTTTATTTTATTTTTGTAGAACTTGATTAAAGAGAATTTGAGTGTAGACGTGTATGAGATTTATTTTGTTTTCACATTAAATTGTCAAAGTGAAAGAGGATTAAAAAAACTAATTGATTTGCATAATATATATAACGGCTCCGGAATGAAAGTTAGGCACAAGCTAGCATTATTAAAATTGAAAAAATCTACTTCCAAATCACAAAAATAAGTAAAGCTTATAAATCTTCTCTCAAATAAGCCATCTAATTATATAATTTGTTCCCTACAAATATGCGTATAAGAACTCTTATATTTACTATAATATAATAGTAAAAATAAGCATTTTCTTTAAAACATGCTTTCATATTTTTTTTATGAAATTTAAATTTGAAATTGCATGTGGGCATTTACAATAGCAAGTAGTAGTTAGAATATTGAGGTCAAAACATTGCCAAGATTACGGCCTTCTTTTAGGAGGAAAATTTTGTTTAAATAAATCACGTGCACTGTTTGCCATCACGTGCCTATTTCTATTAGATTAGCATGCTACATCATCATGTATGCATCCATATACTACCCTATATTACATCCCAAATAGAGTGCAACATTTATTTCATTCTCTCTCTCTCTCTCCAATCCAATATCATCATACTGAATGTGAAGAACAGATGAGAGATAGCTGGCCAGGCTTATAATTAAATCAACCTCCAACCACTACTTTTCAACGCAAATCTGCCACACGAAATTTCATATCTGAAATGAGTGGGAAATTCGGTAGTACGTGATCACCACTCAAAAAAATCATGTAATATTAATATTAATAATAAGAGGAGACAAAATGAATGACCATCATTAAATATATATAACGGCCCAATATCCATCAAACACCTGTACAACTCTCTAGCTAGCTAGGTGACAATGGAAGAAGGCTAACTAATAACTCAAGATTTCCAACTGGGCCATCCTTGTTTTGATCACTCTGTCAACAAGGAATCTTTTCCAGTTGCAAACTTTGCTCTACAAAGCAGCAGCAATATCTACTCCAAGAATGTCCGAACCCTGGCTCTCTATCTCAGCCGAACCACAGCTCTCCTTCGTGGACTCGATTTCCGTGCACGTGCTTCGAGTTTTCCTACTACGTCGATCCTGCAGAGTTCACAACACCTTTGAGATTCATTCCCTTTGTAAAAGTAATAAAAAAGATGGGAATGGTAGGTCACCTCAGGATAAGGAATCTCATCAGTTTCAAGCATACGGACAACCTGACTCATTTTGGGTCGTTTCTCCGAGTCAGGATCCACACATCGAAGTGCAACCAGAAGCGCGCGCTTCAAGGCTCGGGTTGTGGGCTTAACTTCAAGATTAGGGTCAACAACCTCCTCGGCTCTCCTGTTACCCACCATCATTTTAAGCCATTCAACAAGATTGACCTGCATACAATTACAAATGTGGCTTCTTAATTGTATCTCGACAGGATTTTTATGTGTGAAGATATTTGTACCTCATCGGCTGGACGACCATAATCAACGGGATCTCTTCCAGTAACACATTCCAGAAGTAGAACACCAAAACTGTAGACATCGCTCTTTTCATTCAACAAGCCTGTATTTGCATATTCGGGTGCCACATAACTGAAATCCATGAAGACACATAGTTACTAAAATCTATGACAGAAGCGCACAACTGCACGGGAAAGATGAGCAGGAAACAAGTGAAATGGGAAGGTCCAAGGAAATACATACCCAAATGTTCCCATCACTCTTGTTGTTACATGGCTTTCTCCAGAGTCTAACAGCTTAGCCAAACCAAAGTCAGAAACTTTTGCATTGAAATCATTGTCAATTAAAATGTTACTTGATTTTATGTCACGGTGGATAACTTTTGGTTCAATAGCTTCATGCAAATACGACAGCCTGCAAAATCAAATCAATCAAGTCAGATGCTTCCTGCTCACTTTAGTTAGAGTTAACTGATGATGCGAAAGAGAAGAAACATGTTGAGCAGCGCGATCACTTACGCCCTTGCAGTACCAAGCAGAACCTTAGTGCGGGCTTCCCAGGTGAGGGTGCCATGTTGTCTCATAGCCCCATGAAGCCACTGTTCAAGGTTGCCATTGTTCACATACTCGTATACCAACATCCTGAAAGCATAAAGTTCGTAAATATGCCAAAGAGAGATAACGCTCGACTAGGTCAAACAGAGAAAACTTAGAAGCCATAGCTTATAAATAGTGCCCTCAAACTCTACACCACTAAAAAAGGCCAACCTGTGGACTCCTTCTATGCAATAGCCAAGCAGCCGAACAAGGTTTTTATGTCGAACGTGACCTATAGCCTCTACTTCAACTCTGAATTCTTTCTCTGCTTGGCCACTGCAACATAAGTTGTCATTTGACAATTATTAGTACCAACAAAGGCCTTATGACGAGGTGGAAGTGACTAAACTTTAGATAAGCTGACAAATTAGTAGAAACTTACAGATTATTAAGTAGTTTCTTAACTGCTACCTCTGAACCATTGACCAATTTACCTCTATATACAACCCCATATCCACCTTCCCCTATGACACACTCTGATGAGAACCGATTTGTTGCCATCTGAAGATCTCTAAGGGTGAACCAGTGGCCCCAACCAAGATGAGACACTTCTGGCAAACCAATCAAAGGAGATGCCATTACTTGTCCATAAGACAAAGCAGATTGTTTTCGAGCATTGCCAGAACTTCCTTCCTCCCCTGACTGGGAGCTATAGGTCTTATCATGATGATACATTGAGCTGCACTGGCTGATATCATCAACATCACTGGATTTACTCCTGCTTAAATGGACAACCATCTTCTCTGAGTTCTTACCACTCGTTTTATCATTACCAGACAAGCTTAAACTTTCCGGATGATCGAATGTAGTTTGATCCCCAACTCTGTCAACCCTGATTTCCTTTGAAACATTAGGGATCTGGCTGCGAGTGAGATTTTCTAAGGTTCTGCCTCTGCAAGATTTTCGGCGGAGCATGACCCATATTGACAGGATCCCAAGGATAAGAACTGTAAACGCAGCCACAACTATGCCTATCATAACCCATAGTTTTATACCCCCATATCTCTTCGATAATTCAGCATTCAAACTCATTTTCTGCACACTTGGGGCAGGAAAGTAATTCTGTTTTGCCTTCTTCTCTTTTCTTCCAGACAAGAATTAATCCATTGAATCCTGGATCCCAAAACGAAATCACATTACAACAAAGCACTAAATCTATCATCTCTACCTCAACTAAGACCGAGCTTTACGAATATCTAAGTAGTTCATCGACATTTGAGAAGTTCTGAAGCAAATTCATCCAAATCAAAAGGCAGGAAAAATATGGAAAATTACCAAACACGTTGACTAATCAAACAGTAAGAACCACATAATTCACAGCATTTCATAAATCAAGCAGAATGTAAAACCCGTTATTGAACCCGAAGCATTATTAAGTCAAGCCAAATGCCAAACCTCAATTTTTTAGGGAACTTTGAAACTACAATGCCTTACGATCCAACCAAAGAAATCAAATGGGATTTGAATAACGTTATAGAAGCACTCACCTTTTGAAATTGATCTGACTCAAACCCCTTGATCTTCAACTCAGAGAAGTAGAAGGGCACTTTTCGTTGCCACAAACAGAGACCCAGTCAGCATAGAATTCCAGTGAGAGGTAAAAACGAAATCCCACTAAATCTAAAAGAAAATAACGGAAAAAAAATTGAAAAGAACGGAAAGTTAAGCGACTGAAAGGAGTAGTTTTTTAGAAGAAGGAAAGGGTGGCTGAAGTGGGCCAAAGAGAATGAATTCAAGAAAACAATAACAATAATGCAAATGACAGCAATTCTTTATTTTTCTCAAACAATGCCAGACAAAAATCTAATCTTTAAAAGGGGGCAGAGCTTTATTTTAATGGTGAAAGAATTAAGAGTGTAGGGAGATGAACAAGTTGGGTGAAAACAGTAGATGGGGTTTTATGATTGTGGAGGAGAGAGAAGGACGCACGTCAGTAAAGCTGGAAAAGAAGCTTGGTTTGCAATGGAGAAAACCAGAGAGAGAGAATAGTAAGCGCCATTGACAATGAGGCCAACAGAAGATTGCATTTATACCAGGCCAGAGAGGATAAGAGAAAATGGAGAGTTGCAGAAGATGTATCTTAAGTCTAAACTATATCATTTGTATTAAATGGAGTTTTTTTTAGGGTAACTACCGATTTCGTCTAAAAATATTTTATGTTATCAATCATAGTTAAATTCCACATAGGTCCAACAAACGTTCATGTAGCATAAAAGAAACTTTTGAGAATAAAATCCCTAACAAATAAAATTTAAAATAAATTTTTGAGAAGTGAGAATTTGCTGGATGAAATTCCGTGTTTTCTTTACTTTACAACTCCACTCGATTTTTACAAAAGAGAAAAATGTAACTATCTATGCACCTAATCACTCATTATTTCATAACTACATCCATTAATCTACAATAATAAATATAAAACTCAAAGAATAATTATTTCATTCATGAATATTTTAAAGTTAAATATTATATAATGCTTCTAATTAAAAGTAGATAAATCATAATATATATGTATAACTTGCAAATATTTTAAATTTTTTTTTAACTTCATTATATTTTAAACTAAACATAATATTTTCAATTAAACTTGCATATCAAAGAGTGTCATTTAACTTTCAATAATGACAATTAATAAAGGTCAAAGTCAATCATTGAAACAAGTTTGTCAGTTTTTTGAAGTTTTTTATTTTATGTCGTGGACAATTATATGTTGTTGTTTCACGAGGAATATGTCGTATCTTAAGATTTTAATTTATAAATCCAACAACTTAAGAATTTAATTTGTAAATCCAACGACACTGAAGTGACATAACAAAATATAGTGTTCAAAAATATTTTTCAAAATTTACAATGTTAGTTTTATTTCAATTATTAAGCATTTTTATACATACAATTATACATGTAGTGGCGGATATACAAATAGTTGAATAAAAATATAAACTCATAATAACAAGACAAAACATAAAAAAAACAATACACTAAAATTAATCTTAATACTTTACATAAATTTAAAATTTAAGATTAAATGGAATACATTTTCAGCCCTTCACACCATCTTTTTTTTTAGCCCTCATTCTTCTAAAAAATTAGTTGATAAAGTTACTACTTAAAATATCACATCATATCTAGATCTCTTGATAAATCCGTTCATGATTGTATGTACTAAATTTATGCTTATTGAAAATACGTATTAATTTGATAAAATTATACATAATATTTAATGCACATATATATTTATTCTATTAATTAATATATTAATTTCGTGCAACGCACGATTGAAATGCTAGTTTAAAATAAATTTTCGAGAATTGAGAATTTGCTGGATGAAATTCCGTGTTTTTTTTATTATTAAAATTAATATTAAGTCTTATTTATAAGCCACATTATTCATTTTGAGAAATTCTTGTAAGGTCCCTTTGCTTGGGGTATATTGATTAAAACACATTGATTGTGGTTGAAAGATCACAAGTTCGAGTTTACAGGAAGATATCTAAGTATTTGAGTGGAATTAACTTGTTTTTAATGCAAAATCAGGTTAATGTAACCAAACTGTAAAAGAAATAGTTAAATAATAGTTTTTTTTTTTAATTATTTAGTTTTGGGATCCCAAATAATAAACTAAGGTGTGTGTATTTAATATTTATAATTACCGTTGACAAGATGGTATTTGCCAAGTTATTGCAATAAAATAGGATACAGCTGGGATTATTTAAAATTTTAAATACCTAGTTCGAATAAAAAATATAAATATTTATATAATCCCATCTCTTTCCCGTTGTCAAAATCAAACCAAAAATTTGAATGCAAGAAAAAGAAAATATAATTAGGGTCAACACGTCTGTCATTATATGTATAAAAAATGATTGTCTGTCACTGTTCATTAATGGAATCGTATTAGACCGTTTTTAGATATTATTTTGTTTGATGCATATTTCTTCATAATTCGAATATTTATGTATAATTTAATAAGAATGTTAATTTTTTTTATTATTATTATCAGTAATGATTAAGATTTTCAATATAATCACGGACAAAACAGTGGATTACTGGTGGGATAGGTAATAAAGCCTGAGATGAAGGAGGGACAAATCTTTGATTGGAAGCATAAGGTTTTGGTTCAAGTGTGAATGGAACAGTTTTGATTGAAGATTAATTAGGTTAATGGTGTGTGTTTAGTCTTAATTAGGTAGTGCCGTCTATCTTTCTTTGATCAAGTCTAATGAGTAATGACTTTTTTTTCTTCTTTTTTTTTTTTAAGGAGTTGGTGTGCAGTAACGAAAATTTTGTACGTGCGCCAGATTTACGACACGTGGGTGGCTGTTCATCATTTGCAAAGATATATTTCATCTTATTTATGGTCTATTTTCTCATTCAATTATGATGACGTCATACCTTATTTTAGTTTGTTTATGATAGGGGTGTAAACGAACCGAATCGAACCGAGCCGAGCCGAGTAGTAAGATGCTCGAGCTCGGTTCGTTAGGTTTTTACCGAGTTCGAACTCGGTTCGAATTCGATAAAAAATATTAATTTTTTGATCGAGCTCGAGCTCGAGTTCGAGCTCGAAAGATCGAATTCGGCTCGAGCTAGGCTCGGGATCGGCTCGACAATGTTAATTATCGAGCATGACTCGGACTCAAGATCGAGCTCGATTCGAACTCGAGATCGGGCTCGAATTATTTATTAAATTATGCTAAACTAATCATATATTATAAGTAATAAGTTATAAGCTCACTTAAAAGAAAAAAGTTATAAGCTGATTTAAAATTTTAACTTGTAATTATAAATTAAGGTTTTCAATAGTTTATATAGAGTATAGGTAATAGTTATAAAATAAAGAGTTTGTTTTAAACTGTTGGGTGCAATCACCCTCACCGACGTTACAGGACCCTGATTACTGCCGGATTCCGAATCAACTCTGATTGAGTTGATTTCCACATTCCAGCGCAGCAGCTTTAGAACTTCTCTGCGCAGCTCTAATCGGAACAGCAACAACACTTCGATTCTCCGAACAGCAGCAGCTCCTCGCGGTGTGGTGTTGCGCCTGCCCCGTCGCCTTCTCTTTCGT